>PVLC010000349.1:130141-179153 GCA_004027655.1 Graphiurus murinus | reverse complement strand
CACCCTAAGGCACATGATGTACTTACACAATTATATCAAGATCACTCACTGAACTGAACTTGAGAGGGAGGGAGGGCGAGGGAGCAGGGTGGGAATTGGGGAAAGGGTCAGATGAGAAATGTGTGCATATTTGTCTATATCAATTTGTACCTAACAAAAATGTATATATACAAAGCACGAATTATTACAATAAAAAAAATTTAAAAAAAAAAGAAATTAAGGCAGAGGTTTATTTAGGAAAGTGGGGGGATACATGGTCAAGGGAGAATGCAGGCCACCTCAAGAGTGAGAGAGGCATTTGGGGTCTTCACAATTCTTCTTTTATAGGAGACTCCTGTGAGGGGGTGGGTAGGGGCACACAGCAGGGATGGAGGTCTGTTTTTTCTCAAAATCCTCAGGTTCCTGACATCTGATTGGTGGGTGCCTGGCCTGGGTTTGACCAAATGGCAGGCATTCCTTATGAATACTTTCTTTACAAAACATCTCAGAAACTTTAGGTCTAATGGGAATACAGGCCTTTTAGGAT
Organism: Graphiurus murinus; assembly: GCA_004027655.1. Taxonomy (NCBI): domain Eukaryota; kingdom Metazoa; phylum Chordata; class Mammalia; order Rodentia; family Gliridae; genus Graphiurus; species Graphiurus murinus. Next base: position 178,627 of record PVLC010000349.1, on the reverse strand, counting down.
TAAAGGTGAAGGCCTTTTGGGGATGCTTGTTAAGGAAAAACAAATCCTGTAGAGTGAAAATAAGGATCATAGAATCTTAGATTTTAAGCTACAGTTTTCCTTTTCTTCCCTGTTTTTCTCCTTTCTACCTATTACTTTTATTTCTCCTATCCTACCCAATTTCTCCCTTCTGAGACTTGGATGGATTGGTGAAGGGTAAAGTTTTGTCTTCTATGGTTTTTCCAGCTGGCAAGGGGTGTCAGTCCTGCCTAATCAGAGATCAAAAGTCTCATTTTAACTGATCTAAAGGAGACAAAGAGAAACTGGACTCAGCTATTATGGTACAGTCAGGTCACAGATTAACACCACTTTTCAATCTTTCTGAGAAGCAACTGTTTTGTGCATGCATGTCCATAGCTCTTTTATTTCCAGATTGTTATCCAAATCTCCATTTTAGTTTCACCAACCCTTGCTAATGAATAGGGGTCAATATTATAGCAACTAAAATGCTACTCCTGAACAGCTAAGGAGAGAATAGCCAATATTTTGGCCCTTGCCCTCCAAGGTAGAATAGGACCCAGGCAATTGATGGTACTCTCCTAAGGGCCCTGAAATTCTAGTTTGTCACCCCACCTCCCCAGTTAAGGGGATTGCAAAGACTCCAGAGACTAAGAGCTACCAGTGCATATTCTATAAAAAAAAGATGATCATTTAAGAGGGAAACATCTCCAATGATTCAAGGGAAGCCACGTGGTCAGCAAGACCATGCCCCATCCTGGTATATGTCACAACTGGTAGAGGAAAAGCCCACAAAGTCCCTAAGAATATCCATGAGGAAACTTAACTGACAGTTAAAAGCAAAAAAAAAAAAAAATTATAAAATTTTATGTTTTCCCAACATAGGGGTCCTTACTTGGTCTTGAATACCCAGCAGGAAAGTATAACCAAAAACAAGTGTGCTATTCTGGGGTATAAAGAGAGAGCCATACTCATGGAGTCATTTAAAAGACTCCCACCTAATTACATTATAATTTTGGGGTTTTTTTGGTGGTACTTGGGATTGAACCCAGGGACATTCTACCTCAGAGCTACACCTCCAGCCCTATTTTTTATTCTTTATTTTGAAACAAGGTCTCACTAAGTTGTGGAGGGCCTCACTAAATAGTTGAGGCTGGCCGCAAACCTGCTATCCTCTGGTCTCAGCCTCCCAAGTACTGGGATTACAAGCATGCACTACCATGCATTATATTTTATAATGGTACTTTTCTGTTTTTAGACCCACAGAAAAGATATGCCACTGATGCCCCAAACTTCTCTCCAGTAAAGTCCTTATAAGATGCTATAAAAATAACCTATCTCTTTTGAGGTTTTACAGGTCTAGGGCAACCAGATACCTAAAGGAAACAAGATGCTTGATTCACAGACGGTTATCCAGACAGATAGTTGTGGATAACCCTTGTAATAAGCAAATTATTGGTACCAATAGAGTGATAGTAGTCAATACGCTAAATTGTATGCTTTGTTTTTTTATGTAGAGTGAATTATTTATATTAAAAGCAGCATAAATTATGAATTTGTCAACTATACCCAAGTTGCTATCAAGGGAAACACTAAGCAACTAGATGCCACCAATAGGATGATCTAGGAAAATTATTTAGCTCTAGATAAAATTTAGCTGAGGATGCAAAAACTTTTGCTTTGAGAGCAAAAGTTACCATATGCTAACAGAATTTGAAGAAAAGAGGAGTAGTATATTAAAAGAGGGGGGAGGGTGTGGAAATATAATTAGATCATTTATCAAAGGAATAATGACTTAAGCTCCATTTTGGAAAGATAACATTTCCTGGAAATCGTAAGTGCCATCCCCCACCTCCCATTTAGCCAGTAGCATAAAGATTGTATGGCTAAGTTTCCCACCAATAGGAGCAAAGCACAGGAGCCCTTCAGTGAAAATAAAATGTCTAGCAGTTTTCCATCATATTGTTCTTGCCTACCTACCTTTACTGGTGTAAGAATTCCTTTTTGCAAAAAGTAAGCTTGCCTTGCCAAGTCACTTTCAAATATGTGTCTTTTCTTACAACATCATGGAAATTTATTTCTAACCCAAGTACTGGAATTCCAGGTGTATGCCACCAACTCTCAACATAGAAGCAAGGAGTTTTTAATTTTTTTAAAAACAATTTATTTCAAACAAACCTAGAAAACACACTCAAAAAAAAAAAAAAGGAGTTGGTGCTCTACTCTGTCACAGTTTTTTTCTAATCATATTTGTGACTTATAGCTGAAATGTAGAAATAGGTATAAATTATAGAGACTTAAAACCACAGAGGAGGCAGCATTTTAGATTAGGAAGATCACATTTTTTAGTATCAGAAGACCTAGGTTTGATTGTGACTCCTCTGATAACACTCTATGCAAATGGGGAAATCTTATCTTAGCTTGCTAGAGCTTGGTTTTCTATTCTATATATTCAGGAGTCAGACTTCCTCAATTATAAGGCTTCCCTCACCTCTAATATTCATAAATGGTTATTTAAAAGTGCTACTCCTTAAAGATTGTTGGCAGTTTTACAGTGTGAGGTTTAGCTTAAGGAAAGAAACCTTCAAAAATAATAGAAAAATAGGGAGCAATGCCCAGCATGGTGGTGCATACCTGTAATCCCAGTACCTGGGAGGCTGAGACAGGAGGATCCACAGTTCTGAGGCCAGTATCAGCAACTTAGCAAGACTCTACAACCTAGTGAGACTCTATTTCAAAATAAAAAATAAAAAGGGGCAGAGGTGTAGCCCTAAGTTCAATCCCCAGTACAGGAAGAAAAAAAAAAAAAGAAAAGAAAGAAGGAAAAGAAGGAAGAGAGAAAGCTCTTCTCTGGATATTTCTGTGACCCAGAGGCTCCCATGGCTAGACTTTCTGGGGTGCAGATGCTTGCATTTTAAAAGCAAAGAATTTTCAGTAAGGTTTACTGAAAAGCAACTGCTTTCTATAAATTAGCTAAAATATGGCTGATAGAAAGGTCAAGTGTCCTCTAAACAAACATAGCATGCAAAAACTAGAATTCATTCATTCATTCATTCATTCATTCATTCATTCATTCATTGTGGTGCTGGAGATTAGACCCAGGGGCATTATACCTTTGAGCTACACATCCAGCCCTGTTTTGTTTTGTTTTATTTAATTTTAACTTAATTTAATTTTATTTGGAAATGGGGTCTCACGAAGTTGCTGAGGCTGGCTGCGAACCTGAGATTCTCCTCTCTCAACCTCCCAAGTAATGGGATTACTAGCATGTGCCACCATACCCAGTTGAGAATTTATTTTTAAAGGATAAGTTAAAAGAACAAGAGTGATTATTTGATCATAAGTGAATTTGTTGTAATTGAAAAACCATTCTTTTGCAAATATTATAAATAAGTTTTTTATAATTTTCAAGTTATGAGTAAACTTAAAGACCATATCTCTTTGGAGAAGTGAGGTATATCTGTATCTCTAGGGCAATTATGAGCCCAATTGTGGATTGGTACCTTTCTTTGGGGTACTGGAGCTTCAGGAAAGTCCATACATAATACCTAAATAAGGGTCTTCAAAGTCAGAGGACTTGATTTGCTGTGGAGGATTTGCTAATGGTGCAAAGAAAATTTTGAATTTCAATTTTAGTGATGCAGTTCAGATGCTTCAATCAAATGTTAGTATTTACAAAGATGAATAGTTTAATTCTTGAAACTGAGATGTCAGTTATCAGGTGCTGTTGAAAGGAAGAATTTGCAAGGTGTGGTGGTGCAGGCTTATAATTCCAGTAGCTGGGAGGCCGAGACAGAAGGATCAAAGGTTCAAGGACAGCCTCAACAATTTTGTGAGACCCTCAGAAACTTAGGAAGACAATGCTTCAAAAATTAAAAAAAATAAAATAGGGCTGGGGGTGTAACTCAGAGGAAGAATGCCCCTGGGTTTAATCCCCAGTATTACAAAAAAAAAAAAAAAAAAAAAAGAATTTTGGGGGCCTGGGCTATTGGATGTAAATTTATTTCCCCTGGTGCATGGGTTAGAAAGATACAGTGTAACTAAATGTCTGAATCAATTAGAAATGTCTAGAATCCGGCTAAAGCATAAGTTCCCACCCAAATTCCTACAAGAATGGTTGCTGTTTTTATAAGATGCTATTTTGTAATTTATTCCCCAAGCTCTGATGTAGGGGCAGGCAAGGGACAGAAGACATCATTACCAAAATAAAGATCCTATACAAGACTATTGGGAAAATTGTCACTCATGTTTGATGAGGAGAGCCATGAGGAAGAATGTTCCAGATTATATAAGATGGCACTTTTAAGTGATGATATCGCCCTAAATATTAGCTTTTCTACTGTAAGTTTCTTAAAGTTATATATTTTCTTTCTTTTTGAAAAAGAGCACAATTTAGTTTAACCTTTTCCTTGATGGCTCAGGGACATGAATATATATAAGAATGACTTTTCTGGGCAATGTTCAAATTGTTTCTACTTTTTATTTTTTCTCTTTATCCTTCTTTGAGTTTGTGCTGATAGATGTCATTTATTCTGCTATTATTTTGTCCATCTCCTTCTCCACTTTTTTTTCCCTCTACTTTAAAAAAGGAACTCTGAAACTATCATTGTGTAAGGGAAGGATTAAGGGCTGACCTTTTATAGAAAGCACATCAATTTATGCTTATATCTAGAAGGAAATAAAAATGTAAGTAGTAGTTATCTGTGGATTGTGAAAGTAATTTTTTATACTTTTATTGGTGCTTTGTAATTATACATCATAGTGAGGCTCAAATGATACAAATGTATACACACACAGCACTTAGGTATTTCTCTCCTCATCTCACCTGCTACCTCCTCCTCCATACATATGAGTGAGATGGGTAGTGATACTTTCATAAAAGGGCATAGCATTATTCAAACTGTTTCCTTTCTCAAGCCTCCTTTCCCCCCTCCCTACCTCTCTCCTCCAATTCCCGCCCACTATTCTATTAGTCCTTTCTCATTTATTTAAAATACCTTATATTTCCTACTTTCTCTGTAGCTTCTTCACATAAGAGAAAACATATGGCCCTTGACTTTCTGAGACGCGCTGATCTTGTTAAGTGTAATATTCTGCAGTTCCATCCATTTTCCTGAAAATATAATATAATTTTGTTCTTAATGACTGAGTAAAATTTCATTGTGCATTTATACCACATTTTCTTTATTCATCCATCTGTTGGCCGACATCTAGGTTGGTTTCATAATTCGGCTATTGTGCATTGTGCTACTGTAAACATGGATATGCACGCATATCACTATACTATTCTGACTTAAATTCTTTTGGAAAGATGCCAAGGAGTGGTATATGGGTCATATGGTAGATCCACTCCTCCTCTTTCTAGGAAATGCCATACTGATCTCCAAAGTGGTTGTACTAATTTATAATCCCACCAACAGTGTACAAAAGTTCTTATTTACCCTACATCCTCATCAGCATTTATTATTGTTTGTATTCTTAATGACTACCATCTCATTGGAGTTTGATGGTATCTCAGTGTAGGTTTGGTTTGCATTTCCCTATCCAAGGATGTTGAACATTTTTTTCATATAGTTATTGACCACTTGTATCTTCTTTTGAGAAGTGTCTGTTCAATTCAGTTGCCCATTCTTTGATTATTTTTTATTTATTTATTTTTTAGTCTTAGGCTTTTTGAGTTCATGAAATATTCTAGATATTGGTCTTTTATCAGAGGAGTAGCTGGCAAATATTTCCTCCCATTCTAGAAGCTCTTTTCAGACTCTATTGTCTTCTTTGTTGTGCAAAAGGCTTTTAATTTGATGCCATACTATTTGTTAATTCTCAGTTTTATTTCCTGAGCTTTAGGAGTCTCATTGAGGAAGTCTCTACCAGTACCTATATGTTGGAGAATTGATCCCATGTTTTCTTCTAGTGATTGCAAAGTTTCTGGTCTAACTTCTCTAGGTCTTTGGTACATCTTGAGTTAACCTTTGTGCAGGATGAGAAATAGGAGTGTAATTTTCATTCATTTTAGCATTTTCCCAACATCTCTACAATGACCATGTGTTTATTCTATGCTAAAACACAAGTATTTTTATTTGATATTAGAATCTACTTTATTAGTCTTGAATCTGAGCTCTGGCACTACAAGGTAAATATCATCTTGATTAAATTACTTCAAAATGACCTTGGTTAAAACTTGCTGAGCATCAACTTCTTCACTCATAAAAATACCTCCTTCATAGAATGAAATAAAATAAGTGGAGTGGCTAGTAACTAGAGAGTGATTAAAAAATATTAGTCTCCTTTTTAGAAATTTTATGTTAATTGAGGAAAAAAGACTTGAGACTAAAATGCCCAGAATTAAAATAGAAACTGTGAAAATGACAATGATTTTAGAGTTAGTTTCTCCCAATGTCTGCATTTCATACTGTGTTTCAGAAATCCTGACTTATGAGTTAGTGAGATATACTGTACCCCATTGAGTTGTAATATTTTAAAACTAGGAGGGAACTTCAAAAGCCACTGAGCCTAAAACATTTATTTTACAGCTGAAAATACTGGGAGGAAGATTTATTACTTGCAGTAACTTTGTTTCCAGTGTGCTCCCATGAGCAGCTGTCTCTTAGCTTTTAGCAGTCACTTGGGATTATTAGTTTACACCTTAGTAAAATTCCTGGACCCTTATGCTTCAGGGTAGGCTGGAATAGAGAGATGGCTGGGGAGAAAAAAAGCCAGGAGAGAGGAAAGAAATTCTAAGGAAAGCCCCTGTTTAGGCATCTGTGGGGCAGCAAGTCCACAGTTATACATTTAGCTTCAATATGACTAAAAATATCAGTACAGAGGGAAAAGCTCTTCCATGCCATTTTATCAACTGTGGGACTGAGCAAGGCAGGTATTTTCTCACCAGGAAGGTTGGGGGTTCTTTAATTCAGAAGAATGTGCATGCTTTGTGTGGAGTCAGTGGTGAAAACAGCTCAGCAGATTCTTTCTGTTGCATTTGGAAAAGAGGCTGTGCCTTAAGAGGGGCAACTATTCAGCAGCTACCTTTGGATTATGTCACTCGGATTATTGGTGCTAAGGGCAGGGTCAAGCATTGTAGTTAGAAGAGTGAAGCATCTCTTTTGTTCTGCAACCCCGAATTCCCTCTTGCTTTTAATTGAGTAATAAAACTCACAGAAGTATTTGCATTTCTCAGACTAATATCAGACTTTTCTCCCTTGGCTAGCCATTCTCAAAAATGTGCTAATTTGGGGGAGGAGGAGGAGGAGTGAGAAAGTTCCTTTTGAGGTGTTGATTATTACTTTGACAAAGCTTCTAACTCTGGGGAAGCAGCTCTCCCTTTCCTGGAACTGTTTCTGTCTATTGAAAACTGCCACCTGGTTGGAGGGAAAAAGGTTTAATTAAGTTTCCTTAATAACAATGTAACTTTGAAAAACTTAAAAAATACCAACACAGTGGTTGAGCCTGGGATCTCCCTGTATCACTTTCCTGTACTCCATACCATCTTCCCATCCAGATGCTTTGCTAGGTTTCTGTGTTCCCTGTTTCAACCTGACATTTTTCCTCACCCAAAATTGTCTTAAACAAGTGTATAAAAATGATGAAAGTTCAGTGAGTGACCTTGATATAATTGTGTAAGTAAATCATGTGCCCCCCCCATCCATCCCCTTCGGTTAAATAGATGAGAAATGTGTGCACATTTGTCTTTATCAACTTGTACCTAACAAAGATGTATACATACAAAGCACGAATTATTACAATAAAAAATGATGAAAGAAGATGTTTTTCCAAAGGTCCTCACACAAGAGATTCCACAAGTCAATGTGGAGAAGACTACACATGAAAATAGTCACTTGATTTGAAGATAAGTGTTAATAGTGGTGGTGAGTTAGTCATTCAGTTGGACATTTATTTACACATTTATTTAAAATTTGAGAATTTACTGTAGTCAGGAATCATGTTAGTAGGGATTGATAGAATGACAAGACACCTTCAGCCTTTACTTTCCCAGAACTTACCATTAAACAGGCATTAAAGAAAATTCTCATTTGTTATTAATTATTTATTTACTTATTTTGGTACTGGGGATTGAACTCACAGGCATTCTATCTCTGGCATACACCTACATCCTTATTTTACTTATTTTTTATTATTTTAAAATAGTGTCTCACTAAGTGTGGAGGGCCTCAGTTGCTGAGGCTGGCCATGAACCTGTAAGCCTCCTGTCTCAGTCTCCTAGTACTGTGATTACAGGTGTACACCACCATGTCTGGCTGAGCAAATTCTTATTATAATTTGGAGGACTAGACTTTAGTAATGGCAGTTTCTGTGTGTACTGTGTGTTCTTAGACTCTGTGCCACACTCTCCTCATTTATAAAACAAGGGGACTGGGTGTGACCTTTAAGTCTTACTCAAGGGGTGATTGTTGCCCCTGTGCAAACAAGTCAGTTCTGGACATTGCAAATTGAATGAGGAACTCAAGGGTGGACATGTGGAAGTGCACAATTTGACTGAGTGATCTATTTTTCTATAATTTCATAAACATTGGGTATTTGAGTTCTGAAGTCTTGGTGTTCTTTTACTTGTCAAGTAATTCATTTTTATTGTACTTTGTAAAAGTATCAGTTCAAGATGGACTTGAAAATAAAAATTGGTCTTTTATCACAGATAAGTGGTTCTAACAGAATTTTTATAAAGAGTTCCAGAGTTGAGACTTTCCTTACTGGAGAATCAAAACATAAATTGGCATATATTAGCCCCTTCTTCTCTGCGGTTCCGCTTTCCACAGTTTCAATTACCTGCGGTCAACCGCAGTCCAAAATACTAGATGAAAAATTCTAAAAGTAAACAATTCATAAGATTTAAATGATTTCTATTACAATATGTAGTTTTAATTATTCTATTTTATTATTGATTATTGTTCATCTCTTGCGGGTCTTAATTTACAAATTAAACCTTGTCATAAGTACTTAAGTGTAGGAATGTAGGAAGAAATATATGTAGAGTCCAGTACCATCAGGGTTTCAGGGAATATAGCCGCCACAGATAAGGAGTGACCACTGTGTTCAATGTTCGGAACAGCTCTGCAGGGAACAAACCTGTAGAACTTAGCATTTCCCAGTCACAGAGACTATGGGACTTTTTCATTTCCCCAAAACTTTTAACAACTCCCACCAACCATGGATGTTTCTTACATCCCTGCCTGGCTATGCCCTCCTCGGTTTTCTCAGGGTCTAGACCACCTTCCCCCACATGGACGCCCTCCTCATTCTCTCACGAGGCACTAGCATCCTGCTCTTGTCATGGAGCTTTCCAAGGGTCCAAAATAGACCTTACTACCAGCTTCAGTAAGGGGTTGCAGTTAAGGGAAGAGATGGAGGAAAATGTATTTTTTTGTTAGCAAAGATTTCCTACCATGGTAACTTCCTCTTCTCTGTACAAATGATGTTAATATATGCTAGTTATTTTCTGCACAGCATATGCACCATAGAATTTTATTTTTTTTTAAAGGAGGAATGATTTATTTTGGCTTATGGTTTCTGTTGTCTTATATGCTTTTATTTGGTGCATTGTAATTATATATCATACTGAGGTATAGAGTGATCGGAAAATACATGCATACAACTCATAACTATAGAATGTCTACAACATATTAGTCATTGTGCGTATATTATGCCTAATTCTCTCCACAATCCTGAAAAATAGATATTCTGTTTTATATACAAGGAAAACAGTGTTTTTAAATAATTTTCTGAAAGCTCCCAGCTCCCAAATAAAAGTACAAACTTTGAATTTGAATCTTTTAGGATCTTTTCACCATGTTCCTGACATTTCTATACCTTAAATTAGTCACATGTCTGTCTGTGAAATTTCACAATCAAGAATCTCTTTAATAATTGATAGAACTCCCCAAACACTTCTACTTCTGAAAACTCAAAGCCTAGTCTTTTAGGTTTTATCTCTGGAGATTCGATTAGCCTTTATCATGTTTTAGAGTTGGCTTTTCACTGCTATGGCTCAGAAGATTTTCTATAATAATATATGAAAAATATACAAGCCTACTACTCATAATTCTATGCAGTAATGTAGAAACATAGTCTATTCCTAAAATAAGAAGAAAAAGTTTCCTTGAAGCTGTTTTTCACAAATTATGAAACATCTACTTGCTTCCTCCCTGCTGGGTTTTGTTAGTAAGTTAGTGTGTGGGGACTAATGAGGTGTATTTCTTTATTTCAATTGATGCAATTCCTACGATGACTAGATATTAAGAGATGACCTTTTAAAGAAGAAAGATTATCTCTTCTCTTGGAAAGAAACAAGTGTCTACAGACCAGGCCACTAATCCTCTGCCTACCCAATCAGTGCTGACTAGTCAGAAAATCTTTGGGCCTCCTAGTGGAGGAAAAATAGAAGAAAAAAAATAAATTTGAATTTTTTATATACCTAATGAAGACTCATTATTCTTAATATTTTTTTTACTCCCTCAAAATGTGAGTCCCCACCTTCTTCAAAATTTTATGAACTGTTGATAGTTCTTTTCTGATTTTTATCCCGGTGATTTGGAAGCAGAAGACCAAGCCATAACACAATTTCTTTAAATAAATTGACCTTTTGTTTGTTTTGCAAAATTTCTAAGGTTGAAATTCTCAAGTAGCGTTCTTTCTGAGAGGTGTAATCATGGAAGATTTTAGTTTTCTTCTTTATACTTGTCTTGTTTTTCAAATTTCTATAATGAACATCTACTACTATTTTAATAGAAAGACATATTTTGCATAGGTGTCATTAAATACGTGTAAAAAGAATTTCAGAACCCAAGTTGTTTAAAAGTGAAGGAAAATGCCTTCGTATAGGCTCAGGAATATACTTTTGGATGTTGATCATATTTACTAAATTGGATCTGCAGTTTGCATGCCTTTTTAAAATTTCTCCTTCCAAATGTGAGTGGCAGTGGCTGTGTTATTAACGTGACTTGACTGACATCCCATATTAAATTAGCATCAAATTACAATGTTGTCTTTAGAGCTGTACATGGAGGCATTTCCACCTCAGAGGTAGAAGATGTCACTCCTTTTGGCCCCCAATTCCCCCCTACCTTGGGCGGCTTCTTTTCTTTCATTAGAGATCCAGCTCAAACAGCAATTTAGCACAAAAGGAAGTGGCGACAGGCCAATAGTTAGTGACTTTGATCAATGTGTAAAGCCAGAGCAGATGACTCAGTGTAAATGATCCACTCAGGGGCCAGCCTTGGTCCATTTATCAGGCCTCTTCAACTAGAACCTAGGTCAGGGCCCCCCAGAGTAAAAAGGAAAAATCTGAAGGACCGTGGCAGCTTGCCACACGGAACTTTTCAACACATCTTGGTGACTGGCACACGCTTAACTGTCATGGAACCTCATGGCCTTCCAGCTGAGGCTTTTCTCAAAGGCTAGTTTTTTGGGGGGTTTTGTTGTATTTTACCACTATGGTCCCAAGAACTGTGTCTGGCAATACAGGAGTTACAACTAGTACTTGACAATCTGCTCTCTACCAAAATAAGTAGCAAAATAAATAGCAAAATGGTTTGAATGTTACCTGGTAAAAGTAAAAGGACTCTGAGGGATTTTAGTAGAAGTAGTGACTTCATCCATATGTGAACTATTCCAAGAGAATATCTTTGAAGCAGGCAACAGCACAGATGCCCTGAATGGACTGCTGTATTTAGATACCACATGCCACTTTTCAAGATGGAAAGGCACTCATCTCTTGGAACTTCTTCTTGAGTAAATAAAAAGACTAAATATGTTTTTTGATTCTTTCTTTCCTGTGTTGCACACTGTTTTTATTGTACTTCTCCTATTAATTTTTTTTTTACACTTGTTAGCCTTTATTCTCCACTAGACTATAAGCTGCTTGATGGATGGAAGACTTAATATTCTTCGTTTGATGAAGGGTATTGTTTGGAAGGAAGTAGGTGCTCAACTATGTGTGTTCAAGAGTAACATAATGTTAGCCAACATTTATTGTGATTTCATGGTGCCAGTTAATATGTAACATGGAGAATGACCTCTAGTCTGTATACAGATCTTACTGCTGCACGAATTATACCAGCAGTAACATCTGTATATAGACTAGAGGTTTGAGATAGTCACATGTGCCACAGAGCATGCTGGCACATAGCCTGGCAGGTAGTCCCACACAGGTGTACTGATGCAAGGGCCTGCTTGTATCATCACTCTGTGATATCTTACATGATAGTCAAAGAAAAGTCTTTGTCTACAACCTGGATTATTGGGATGAGGTTGCAATGATAAGATTTCAGGCAACAAATTCCCGATAATTCCCATAATTTAATTGTGGGGTCACGTGAACAAACTTTGGGAAGGAGGCCAAACAATCTTGAGAATGAAATAGTTTGTTCACTTACAAGCAATAAAGTTTAACTTCTCCAAACCTCAGCTTGTTTAGCTTTCAATGAGGAGAATAATAAATATTTCACAATATTATTAAGACTATTAGAATCAATGTATGGCACTACACAAAGTAGGTGTTCAACAAATAGAGCTCTTATATTTTTCAAAGAGTATGTATGTAAGGACAAAACTTTCATATTTTAATTTTTATGGAAGTGGGAACACTTCTAAAATGAGTCCCATATGTATTTTTCTTTCTAAATAGACTGTGGTGTAAATAATATGTATTTTTCTTGATGGACTCCGTATCAGTATTTCTGGCAACTTCAACGCCACGATGCCTGCAGGTCCTAATTAAGTGTTTGAGTCTGTTGTCCCTAGGCTAAATAACCCCCACTTGCTTTATTTTTAAACTCATGCGTTTGTTTCCCCATCACTTTTTACGTAACTCTTCTTTTCAGCTTGTCAGCTCATTCTTTTTGCAGGATGGTGGCTGAAGGGAGTCTATTTACTCTATTAAAACGTGTGATACGCTTTTATACATGGTGACGATGACTTTTTAGAATAGTGCATCACATATGACATGAAAGACCTGAAGCTCTCCTATGAATAAAATAAATGTTTACATAAATGAACATTTTAAGTGCCCATTTGGACTTGTGAGAGCTTTCCCTCCCCCATGACTTCTTTCCTGAATTCTGTACTTTCTTGGTACATGCTGTTGTCAAATATGTGACAGTCTGTCTCTTTCCCAAAGTTGATACCCAGTCCGAGAGTCATTTGCATACTCTGTATAAGTCCTTCCATCCTCCATAGTCCCCATTTCCAGACTGTTCTTTTTCTATTTTTATATTTAAAAATCTAAATCAGGCAAGCAAGTTATCACTCTGGGAACCTTTTTTTTTTATTGCTCTCTTATCGGCTGTCAAAACAGTTGAGTGTTAAACAATTGGTCAGTTGCCAAAAACAGCATTAGGAATGGGAGAAGGAGAGGTGATTAAAGTCACTCTGTGAGTTATTCACTCTGAAGAATCATCTGGGAACCAAAAACCATTGCCAGAATAGTGTTTACTGAAAACAATTCGTTGATCTTAATTTCTATTTTCCTCCCACATGAATCATGGGGAAATTAACACACCATTGTATTTATCAGGGAGATAAGAAGCCAATTTTATCACATTATGATACAACAAAGGCTTCAACAGTCTATTCAAGGAATGGTCCAGGATTTAAAGTCATCATAAGTGTGCCTTTGGAGGCTTTGTCAGGCAAGCAAAGACGAAGCAGAAGTACCAATAGAACTAACCCAGGTCTTAAGTTTCTAGTCTGACCTTGAGGCTGGTGAATTATTTATGCCCCATTGAACTTTTTCAGCTTCAAGATTACAGTGAGGCCACCAACCAATTAACTAGACCTATCTTCTTTCCCATGTCCAGAAGCTTCCGGCATAATTCATAGTCATAAATCCACTTCTCAGTCTTTCATGTCAATCAAGTCAGGTCAAAATGCAGAAGCTATTTTTCTTATTCATTCTTTTACCTGCTTATTTTAGTAAATGTAATATCTCTATCATAAACACAATCTATACATTTGCATTCAAATAGTTACTCCCCAAAATCTAATAAAGAATAAAATTTCTTCTCACATTAGCACTCTCAGCTCTCTTCTTTGAAGGGAATTAAATATCCTCCTCTCAAACACACACACACACACACACACACACACACACACACACACACACACACACACTTTTTTTTGTGGTAGTAGGGATTGAACCCAGGGGTATTCTACCTTTGAGCTACACCTCTAGTCATTTTTTATTTTATTTTGAAACAGAGTCTGAGGACCTCGCTAAGTTGCTGAGACTGGCCTGGAACCTATGGTCTTCCTGTATAAGCCTCCCAAGTATTGGGATTACAGGCATGTGCCACACCACACCTGGCTATATATTTATAATAATCTTAATTACAAAAATTCTCTATGCTAGTTCTCTGTGGGTGTTGGTGTCATAAAATGAGTTAAGAAGTACTACTTTTCTATTTTCTGGAAAAATTTAGGAAAGATTATGGTATTTCTTTTGTAAACATTTAGTAGAATCTACCAGAGAATTTATTTGTGCTGGGGGTTTTCTTGAGAGGGTGTTAGGATGTTTTCTTTTTTCAAAAGACATTCAAGTCCATTAGAATGTTTAAGATTACTCAAACAATGTTTTCTTATGATATGTTTTTTCAAATTACCATAAGTTGCCCAAATATTTCTCTTATTATCTGTGAAAAGTTCTCATGAGATGTTGCAATGTTCTCTATATCATTCTAGAATTCTTATTTATTTCTTCCCTTTTTTGTTTTGGGTCATCCTTTCCAGAATTTATCAATCTTATTAATCTAATTTTAAAGGTATGATTTTAGCTTTATTCATTTTTTTTCATTGTACATTTGTCATGTATTTGTCTATTTCTTGTTCTTAATCATTATTACTTACTCACTGGTTTAATTTATTGGTCCTTTTCTAAATTATTGAGATAGCTTTACAAATGGCTGATTTCAGCCTTTTTAGATTCTAGTATATGTCTGTAAGGCTAAATCTGTCCTTCTGTACATAGCCTCCGTTGCATTACACACCTTTTGGTACTGATATTTTCATTATTATAAATTTAAAGACTTTGGACAATTTAATTTCTTCCTTGAACAAAAGATTATCTAAAGATGTATTGAATAATATTTAAACATTTTGGGATTTTTCAACTATCTTTTATTATCTACTTTTAGCTTAATTTAATATAGTCAGATATTATTTTGCCAAAATCTTTGTAGACTGGTATGATTTGATTCCTTTGAAATTTATTGAGACTTAACTTTATAGCTCAACATATGGTCAGTTCTGGTAATACTTTATTAATTTGAAAACTTATGCATTCTTTGTTTTGCACAATGTTTATATGTTAACTGAATAAATTTTTAAATAATTTGATGAATTTCTACCCTTATTGTTTTTTCTCCTGTTTGTGTTACCAGTTACTGAGAATAGCCTTTGAAAATTATGCAGTGATTGTTTATTTGTCTAATTTTTTTTCTGTCAATTTTTGTTAGCTATATAATGAAGTCAAATCATTAGGTGCAAAAAAATTTCAATTGTCACATCTTCTTGGTATGTGGCATTTTATTATAAAATGTCACTTACCTCTAATACTACTTAATGCCGTAAGGTAAATTTGTTATATCAGTGTAGCTGCAGCAGCTTTTATTTGCTTAATTTTTGCATGTTTTCTTTTTATCTTGAGCGTCAATGTATTCTTATATTTAAAGTATGTCTCACATAAGAAACATATGTTTAATTCATTTTAGCCAACTTAATGATCTTCATGTTTTTTTGGAATATTTGGTCCATATTTGTTGTTTGTACTAAATCTATCATCTTACTATTTGTTTTTATTTATCTCTCTTATCTTATTCTTTCTTTTCTTTTCCTTGTTATTTTTCATAGTTCATTTCTATTATGCTCCTTTCTTAGATTATTAAACTCCCTTTTACTATGCTTTTGGTGGTTGCCATGGAGATTATAACATATGTCCTTGACTTATTAAGATTTTATAAAATTAGCAGTTTTTTCATTTTTCAGAAAATGAAAGAATCATGGAAATATTTCATTCCTATAATCCAGCTGCCCACCAGTTTGCATTCTATTATTGCATGCAATTTAATCCTGCATACTTAACTCTACAAGATATATTATTATTGTTGTATTATATAGCCAATATTCATTTTGACTATTTTTTCTTTATTTCATTTTGCATAATTGTACTTGAATTGAGAATAAATTGTCTTATGATTAAAGGATACACTTTCATATTTTCTTTGGAGTGGTGTTTACTATATAAATTCTGAATTTCTGCTTTTTTGAAAATTTCTTCACATCTCTTTTACTTTTAAAGACATAGTTACTTATATAACAGTCTAGGTTAATGCATTTCATACTTCTCTGTTTTGAAGATATTCCATTGTCTTTAGGCTTCCATTATTTGTGTTGAAATCACCACTGTTTCATTATTGTTCCTTTGCATGTAATATATCCTTTTCTTTTATGACTGCTCAAAATATTTTTTATATCTTCACTTTTCAGCACTACTCCTATAATTCTTTTACTTGCAAACTTCCTTGGTTATACTATAGAGCAAATAAACCAGGTTCTTTAATGAATGAATGGAATGAAATAAAGGACAACATTATAGACTAAATGTAACCCAAGAGAAATAGGCAATGTGTAGACCTTGTTTGGGTTCTTATTCAAACAAAACTCTAAAAGACATTTTTGGCAAAATCTACAAAATTTAAAAGTGATTTGAATATTAGATGATTTAGGAGAATTTTTGTTATTTTTTATTGGATGTATATTAGTATTTAATTTATATTAAAACATAAGTCATTCAACTAGTGATACACACTGAAATATTTATGTTGAAACTAGATGATGTTGTCTCATTCTTATTGCCTTTCAAAATAATTAAAATGATTTATCTAAAAAGTAAATTGGTTTTGTAGTCACAATGAGCTGGATATTTGGGAGACAACAGAATGTTTCCCCTAATGCTTTCTTTTATAGGTATCTGTTTTCATGCATGATGCTTTAAGTAGTAGGAAAAAAACACAGATTATCTGACTTTGCTCTATAATGAAGTTGGTACTGTTCACGTTGATTATATCCCTCCAAGGAGTTGGAACACTCACTCACTACTTGCCTTCTGCTGCTGAGTAATTGTGCCTGTTCCCCTACCTGGCCTTGTGTCATCTACCTCTGGTAGTCACCACTGAGACAATCAGGGTCCCAGTGCTGGACTCCGTCCACCCGACAGAACCCCCTTTCCCTCATGTATAGCAAAGTAGAGCTCACATCCACAGGTGTAATTATTACAACTGCACCCATTCAATGCTCAGATGCTACCAGGCTCTGTTTGGAATCCTCTAGTTGGTCCATCTCAGTTAATCCTTCTATCCACACTAAAGAAAGGTAAGAGTCCTGTCCCCTTTTACAGATGAGCAAAGAAGACACATCAAGGTGAGGACACTTCCCCAGAGCTCCACAGTGGCCAGTGATGGAGCCAGGACTCCTTTGCCAGAGCCTATGTTCTAACCACCGGACAGGCCTGCCGTCCTATTTGTTCACTGCTCAGCAATGGAAACAGAGTCAGGGCCCTGAAAGCTAAAGCCATGACTTTGTTTTTGCAGGCTCTTTATCTTGAGTACAAGTTGCGGTTTCATCTTGAGTGCACTGAGGAAATCACAAGAGGGACAAATTAATTCATTTGTTGTTTTAACTTTTTATCTTGGAATAATTTTAGACAACAAAGAATAAAAACATATTTCAGTGTTCCTGTGTACTCTTTGCTCAGTTTTCTCCAGATTAAGATCTTATATAACCACACCATATTATCAAGAACACAAAATCAACACAGATACAATGCTGTTAACGCAAAATTTCTCAATTTCAGCTCTACTAACATCTTTGTGTTGGGTAATTCTGGATTTGGGGTCAGCTGTCCTGTGCCTTGGAAGATCCTCTGCAGCACTCCTAGCCATGAATTATTATGTATCAGTAGCAGTCTGATCTCTGAGTTGTGATAACCAGAAATGTCTCCAGATATTAGCAAAGATCCCCAGAGAGTGAAACTGCCTAGGTTGAGAACCATGGAGTTAACTTCATGGATTCATTGGATTGTATACGTTTTCATATGTAACATTTTAAAGCTGTTGCTAGCTCTATGGAATTTTATATAATGTGTAGAGTACACAGCACTCTTAGTTCATTGCTAAGAAACTCTTTTGCATTTGCTGATTCATTGCACACTCTCCCTCCACTTCTAGACCCTGAAGACCACTGGTCTTTTTCCCTCTCTACAATTTTGTCACCTCAACAATGTTATTTGAGCCAGGCATGGTGACGCACGCTTGTAATCCCAGCATTTTGGAGGCTGAGACCGGAGGATCCGGATTCGTGGCCAGTCTCAGCTACTTAGTGAGGCACTCTGCAACTTAGTGAGACCCTGTTTCAAAATAAAGAATACAAAATAGGGCTGGGGGTGTAGCTCGGAGGTAGAATGCCCCCGAGTTCAATCCCCAATATCGCAAAAAAAAAAAAGAATGTTATTTGAATGGGATCATACAGAATATAATCATTTGAGACTGGATTTGAAGGCCCCTGAGACCAGTCTATATCTTTGCATGTATCTATAGTTGACTTTTCTTATTGCAGGGTATTAGTGTATATGATTGGAAAGCAACTTGTTTAACCATTTACTTGTTGGAGAATATATGGGGTTTCCTTAAATTTTTGTTATTGTAAATAAAGGTGTTGTGAGCTTGTGTTAAAAATTAAATGATTTAAAACATAAAAATTAAAAAATTAGATTCTTTTAAAACATTTCATTTAGAGAGAGAGAGAATAAGATTAAATAAGACTAGCAGAATATGAATAATTGCTGATACTAGATGATGTTTCATAAGGATTCATGACAACATTCTCTTTAGTTTTGTGTATGCTTAAAATTCCTACTATTAATAAGTTAAAACACAAATAAAAATATCCAACCATGGAGTAAGGTGACAGTGCTGATGTAGTAGGTCAGGCAAGCAATGGAAGCAGATTGGACTAGGTTAGAAGTAGTTGAGATAGAAAGAATGGGTAGTTTTTGAACATGTAGTAGAGATAAAGTAAGGAGGATTTGGTATTAACTTAGGATGTGAGAAAAAAAAAATAGTACCTGTAGTTTGGGCTTACAGAAACTGGGAGGATGATGATGTGATTTCTAATTGGAGAAAATAGAGAAGAGCAGGTTGGAGTCAAAGTTCATGGTTCTGTTTTAATCATGTTAAATTCAGGGTGCCTATTAGATACCCAAGTGAAAACTATAAGCAGAAAGATGGCCATTCCAATCTAATTGAAGTCTAGAGGAGAAATTTGAAAATTAGAGTATAGCCAGCATTTAACATCAGGAGAAGAGAGAACATGAGGCAGGGAGACTGTGATAGAACAGACAAGAATTCCAGGAGTGAGCCTGGATAGTGTCAACATTTAGAGTTCAAGTACATGTGCTGAGTTAGCAAGGGAGCCTGAGAAGGAAAGTCCTGGAGAGAAGGCATCACAGAAACCAAGAGAAGAAATTTCAGAAAGGAGAGAGTGATGGGTGATACCAACCTCTACTAAAGTTTGGCAATATTGAGGTCATTATTGAATATGAGAAACAGGACAAGAACTGGAGATTCGGAGGAAGAAAAAGGACGTTAGGGATGGAAGCCAGAGATGAAGAAGATTCCTTGAGGACTAGATTATGGTTACAAGTTTTATTTTATGGAAGAGAAGCTATCATATCCCTAATCAGATTTTTTTTTATCTCAAAGACTGAATTTGAGAAAACACAAAAGTGGATGGAAGTGAAGATGAACTCAAGATCAGAGCATCTGAAGGCATAATGTCTCATTTTTGTAGTCAGGGACTTCTTTGCCCCTCTATTTTCATATCACATGTCCTGCTATCCACCTGTCTACTCTCTATTATTCAGAGGATGAGGTTCAAAATAGCATTTGCTGTTTTGCAGAATTGTAGGTTTGTCTCTGGTGTCAAGATGGTTTGGACAGAGTTTTTGATCATTTATTTCATCTGGCACAGACAGGTTTTATGACTTGCAGAGTTTTATCTCAGAATACCAAGATCAACTTCTGAGAACATAATTGTAGCTATTACATTTCTTCATGAACCAGGAACAGAAGCTTCACGCAAGAAATCAATGCCTCTTATAAATGTTCATGTTATAAGCATTAATAGTATAGTCATCTAAACACTTTTTCCTTTTAGCCTAAAAAACTGAACTAACATGCTCAATTAGAAAAAAAAAAATATCTTTCAAGGCCTTATTAAGAGTGGTAGGAAACATAAATCTGTGTCCCAAGGGATATAAGCTAAACACAGCATTTGAAGAAGTCAATGTTTGGGAAATGTGTGAAGCAAATATCTTAGCACATCTGCTTAAATAATTTAAAACAACAATTTTAGAAGAGACACAATAAATTTTCTAGTTATTCTTGTTCTTCCAAAAAGCGCCACTAGGGACAATTTATTGGAAGAAAACAGATCACATGTCATTGTTGAAATATTAAAAAAAACTATAAAGTCTAGCTATATTCATTTTTCCTAAAATGGAATAATCAACCTAACATTTCTCATAAGCCTAGCTTATAATTGGAACATGAGCTCTTCTCATGTGATTTTTCTTGAAATAAAAAAGAAAACTTCACTGAACTAAGGGGGGAGGAGCAAAGTAAACACACTCACTTAAAATTATCCAGATAAGAGGGACTCGAGGCAAAGGAGAAACCTTAGATGAGCAAAGAAGGTGACTTAACTGAAGGTGATGGGGGGGGCACCCTAATGCACATGATGTACTTTCACAGTCATATCAAAGTCGATCACTAAACTGAACTTGAGAAAGAGGGAGGGTGAGAGAGTGGGGTGGGAATTGGAGAAGGGTTATATGAGAAATGTGTGCATGTATGCCTTTACCAGCTTGTACTTAACAAAGATGTATGATTATAATGCACCAATTAAAAAATAAATAAAATAAAAGTGAAAAAATTATTCAAAATCTTTTGAACTACTAAGTCTTTATGGTAAACTAAAAAATGAGTCTTCAGCCAGGTGTGATGGCCTATGCCTATAATCCCAGTACTTGGAAGGCTTAGGCAGAAGGATCACAGGTTCCAAACCAGTCTCAGCAACTTAGTGAGGCCCTCCTCAACTTACTGAAACCCTGTTCCAAAATAAAAATAAAAGTAAAATAGGGTTGAGGGTATAGCTCAGGGGTAAAATGCTCTTTGATTCAATCCCCAGCTCAGAGGGAGGAAAAAAAAGTGGATCTTTTCAGCAGCTCCTATCAAGAGATGGAGCTATGACTGTGGCTTGTTTTGTTACTTTCTTTGGCCAATAGAATGCATTGTCAAGTGCTGTGACTTCTTTATGCTTTTTCCTTGAGGTCTTGCACTTAAGAATATTCATAAGCCAAAAGCGCCATTCTCTAAGACAACTCTGACTGGGCAAAGTTAAGTTTGGGCACATATGTGACACAAAACACAATGATGAAGAGGACCCAAATACATGGTACAGAAGAAAGGTGACCAGGTTGCTCAACCAGTAGGTTTGGGGTAGAGAAAGAACAAACCCATGGGAATGTGCCTTTATTAAGACCCATATGTATCCCTAGCACCACCAAAACAAACAAACATACAAACAAACAAACAAAAAAAAAACCTGGATAGTTTAAAGAAACCATGTAGGAAAGGGATAACTTACTTACAGGACTGATGTAGACCACTCATTTTTCAGCAGGGTTATCAGCTGTGGGTATATTGGATTTTGGTCTGTAAAAGGAGGAAATGGTGAGCCATATCATTAAAAATCCACATAGGGACATAAAGTTTTAACTAGGCCAAAGGTGACAGAGTTTCACCTAGGTTTCAAATAGCTTATGTCAGGCCTAAAAATGGATGCCAAGGCAGCAACTATATTAAACAAATTTATGACTGACGGGAGCAAGTGACATTGTGTATATTCTGAGCCTTGGCCACAGGAGGCCTTGAAGCTTCCATTTTTGCCCTCTTGTAATGAACATTGTTTTGTGAATAAGTCTGAGTCAATCTGATAGAGAGGTCAGGTGGAGGGGAATTTGAAGTTTCCAGCTGCCCACATACTGCAAGTCATGTCCAGTGAGGTCATCTCCATCTAAACATCATTTAGTGGCTGCCTCATGGGTGACCCGAAGCAAACCCAGTATGAAAACTTTGCAGTAGAGCCCATCTCAAATTGCTGACCCAGAATTAGAAGAGAACAAATAACGATCGCTTTAAGCCACTGTAGTTTGGGGTGATCAATCAGAAGAAAACTTTTGTTTTACAATTTAGATTCTCATGTAAATGCTAGAGTTTTTTTGTTTGTTTTTTGTTGTTTTGTTTTGTTTTTTATACTTTTAGCCATCATCAAGCTTCTATGGTAGTCAGGCCTCAATGTAAAAATAATCTATTTTGTTCTCCATGCCATCCATCAGATCTACTCCCATTCCCAGTGTACACACACACACACACACACACACACAATTTTCCGGTCTTGTTTGAATTGCTCCATTGTTATCAACCTTGATAATTTCAGGAACCCTCTAAAACCAGAGTAAAGCCATATTTGGTAATCAGAGGGTCAAACAAAATTGAGTTTGGTTTCTCCTGTTCTTCCCTTTTAAAACCTGAATGTTTTCCCCTTCTCATGAATAAGTTGCCAAAAATTTCCATTGATAGATTTATTTAACAAGCTTCCTCCTCTGAAACTGCAAATATCTGGGGATCTGTCATTCTAATCTTTCTGTGAAGTGTTTTAATCAGTTCCTTTCCTTCAAACCTCTGGCTAAGATCAGCTGTATCAAGAACATGGAGGTTTGGAGTGGAAGCAAGAGGTAGTAGAAAAGTAGTAATTTGTGGCGTTTTGGAAATTAGGGCATCGTGATGGCATAAGCTGTCTGGGGACCTTACGTAGAGGACCTGATCTGGTGGCAAAACCTATAATCCCAGTACTTGGAAGGGTGAAACAGTAAGATTACAGGTTTGAGGACAACCTCAGCAATTTAGTGAAACTCTCCTATTTCAAAATTAGAAAATTACAAAGGGCAGGGGATATAGCTTGGAGGTAGAATATCCCCAGGTTTAATTCCCAGTACCAGAGAGAGAGAGAGGTATATAATATAGGATCTTAATTAAAATTATGTCTTTGGGGCAACCTTGCCCTTGGGACTGAAAAAAGAAATTATTTTGATTATTTCCATACCTCATTATATCCTGATTACAGAAACTTCAATTTTAATTAGTACTATTTGTGTCTTTTCCAGCCATGTTAGAGTAAAATAAGCTTTCATGGGTGACACTAGTAGATAGTAATGGTTACCATGATTCTCTAATAGCTGCAGGCTAACTGCTGGAGGCTGACCTGAGGGACTAGCACACTCAGCATCAATGCAGACTTCGTCCCCAGACTTCTACTTAGAACCCCTGAATCTAGGTAGCTTTGGCTAAAAACTCAGACAGAACCCTTGACCTCGTAATATCACTTCTTCTTTCTGTTAAAGCCTGGACCACAAACAGTCCTAAAGGTCACTTCTGCTTTCCTACCCTAATCTTGACCCCATTATCTCTGACTCTTTATGAAGGAGAGATCCATTTCTTCCCTAAACACTAGAGCAGAGCTAGCCCAGACTTACTATCCTTTAAAGTTGTCCAGTGGGACACAGTGGTGAAACAAGAGGAAATTATCCAAAAAAAAAAAAGAAGCAAGAGTAGCAATTCATAGAGAAACCAAGAGAAATTCCCTAACTAGGACGTTTGCCTAAGCAGGCACATTTGGTTGCCAAAAGTTTGCTAGAGCAGTCCTAGTTTATGCCTGATGCATTGGCATCTCATTTAATTTGGCTTTGATTCTAGGTTTTCATTTCTTTTTTTTTTATCTTTGTTTCTACTTAAAAGTTTTAATGACCTCAGCATACTGAGTTAATTATTATTCCTTACATGCTTCATTGTATAAGTAGTGTAGGTATTATTACTGTACTGTTGAAGGAGAAAAATAAGACTCACAGAGGTGGAATAAGGTGTCTAAATTTCATCCGACATCTAATCCCTTCTGAATCATACCACCTTGCAGCATATAATAACTATTTTCTCTCTTCTTGTGGTGTTGGAAAGACCTGTTTTTAATTTGTGTACCATCATTCCCTAATATATTATTAAAACAAACAAACAAAAAGCTGGCTCTGTCCTGTGAGGCATTTTCCCTGGCACAGTACTGTTCTAGGACTTAACTAAACCCAGTTCTGAGACAAAAGCCTCTAGAGTCTTAAGTTTTGAAGGTCTTTGGAGAAATTCAAATTGTGACTGAATTAAAGATGCTCTTTGACATACAGTGAAGTTATACCCAGATAAACTCATTGTACATTGAAAATATCCTAAGTCAAAAGTGCATTTAATACACACTAACCTACCAAACCATAGCTTAGTAACACAACACATTGTAGAGTATGTGTGGTTTCACTTCATGGTTGTGTGGCTGACTAGGAGCTTCAGCTTTGTGCTGCTGCCCTACACACAGACACACAAGGCACACAGCATACACACACACACACACACACACACACACACACAGTTATTATGCCAAGTATCACTAGCTAGAGAAAAACTCAAAATTCGAAATTTGAAGTATGGTATCTACTGAATCATTTTTATACTATCATAAAGTTAAAAAAATTCCTAACTCAGGGACCATTTGCATTTTCCCCACACATTTGTCTCATTCAAACTCTACACAACTCTTAACTAAAATTTGTTCACACACACACACACACACACACACACACACACACACACACACACACATATTTACAATTTCAAAAGCTTTCCAATCTTGCTTAGTAAGCTGTTTAAATGCACCTGACTGGAAAAGAGAGTAAGATGTTTAGCAACAACCATGTTTCTTGAGAAATCTGTGTAAGTTGCTCATGGTGGTGCATGTTCTGTAATCCCAGTATGTGGGAGGCTGAGACAGGAGGATTACAGGTTTGAAGTCAGCCTCAGCACTTAACCAGACTATTGGCAACTTAGTGAGATCCTGTTTCAAAATAAAAAAATAAAATAAGACTGAGGGTATTGCTCAGAGGTAGAATGTCCCTGGGCTCAATCTCCAGTACCCCTCCCCCCCCCAAAAAAGAAATCTCTGCATAGACCATCTAAATGCAAGTTATGTCACAATTTAGTTTTCTTTATGGCCTTGTAGAAAAAGAAGAACCAAGAGAGCAACCAATTGTTGCTTAAGCAGGAATGATCAAAGTATATATGTATATTTTAGAGAGGAAGAAAAAAACATGTCTCATGGAGGTTTTGCCTAGGACACAAGGAACATACTAATCAAGGTTACAGGACATGTTCTGCAATAAATTAAAAAAATATGAAGTTGGAAGGTAGAAGGATTAGCAACTTGAAAACTTGAAACATAAGACTAAATGTACCTTAGTGCAAATTGTTAAATATAGAATCAAGTTCTATAAAGATAAAGGCAACAGTTGAGATTGAACTCAGCTGGCATCAGAGGAAAGCTGAGAATAAACTTAAAAACCTTCACATGAAAATAAAGCAGAAGCAGAAAATTCGGCACGTTTTAAAATGAGTAAGAGGTCACTGGGATACACTTGCAGGAATGGTTTGTCTTTCAATTCCTGTTTTCCATTCCATTTAGGAGGATTAAGGAGAAACTTGAGTTGAAAAGAGTTGGAAATTAAAGTTGTAAAATGGCTAAGTGAGATTAGCCAGTCTCAAAAGGCTAATAGTTGTGTTTTCTTTCATATATGGACCCTGGCTAGAAATTGGGAAACAAGTGTAACTTCAGAAAGACAAGCAGAGACTCCAGTGGAGTGACGGAGAGGAGGAAGGAGGTGGGACTGAGGCGTACAGAAGGTAACAGTGGAAAAAATGCTATGCATCTATTCTAAACTACCAGTGCCAATCTCAAAGACGTGTACGGTGTGTGTGTATGTGTGTGTGTGTGTGTGTGTGTGTGTGTGTGTGTGTGTGTGTGAGTGTGTGTCGGGGGGACCTGGAGGGACTTGCTCCATGAGTTGTGTGCATGTAGATTCCTATTACTCTCAACCTCAGAATGATATATAATTACAATGCACAAATAAAGGGAAAAAAAGGGACTAAGAAAGGAGGTTAAGGAGCTGAGTTTAGGGAAGACTAACAGGCAATACTAACATATTCAAAAGAGATTTAGAGATCAGGCATGGTAGCAAGTGAGGCTAAGACTGGAGGATTGCAGGTTTGAGGCCAAGCTCAGCAACTTATTGAGACCCTGTTTTCAAATAAAAAATATAAATAGGCCTGGGAATATAGTTCAAAGGTAACATGCCCTTGGGTGTTACCCAAGCAAAGAGAGAGAGAGAGAGAGAGAGAGAGAGAGAGATTTAGAGTCACCACAAATAAGAAAATCTTTAGAAATTGAGAGATTAGGTAAAAATAAAGAGATGATAAAGTGGCTGTTTACTTGGCAGAAAAAAAGAAGTACTTCATTGATGTTAAGGCATGTATTGTTTGCTGGGCTAGGCATATCGCTCAGTGATTGAGCACTCCTCAGTATGTGTAAGGTCCTGGATTCGATTCCTAGTACTGAAAAAACAAACATGTTGGTAAAGATTAGACAATGGCCAGGTACAGAAATGTTACTGATGTAATCCTATTATATATAGCAGAGTAATGTTCAAACAATGAAATTGACAAGGTAGAAATCTGCATCTTCTATAATGCCCATCATGTACATTCACAAACATATCAAAATCAATCACTAAGCCGAACATGTGAAGGAGGGAGGGGGGAGGGAATGAGGTGGGAATTGGGGAAGGGCTAAATGAGTGCTGTGTGCATGTATACCTCTACCAGCTTGTACCTCATTAAGATGTACGATTACAATGCACCAATAAAAAATTAAGAAAAAGGAGGATCAACTTTTGAATTTTGTATTGTGAAACCTAATGAAAAAAAATTTTTACTCCCACTAAATTCAGTTTAAACTGAAGCGAAAGTATGGTAACTACATTCACATTTTTAAAGATAGAGTAACTAGAAGGTTCTACTCAGTTCACAGGACTCAGTACCAACTCTTTACTGACCTGTCCAGATGCACTGCATGGGTGCTATTCACCAGTCAGACAAAGAACTCTCAGATGCTACTGACAAGGATGGCTCACTCATTTTTAGTACTGAGTGGAGGTGGAAGAAGTAAGGAATGGGAATGCTCCTGCCGGAGCTGTGGCCATAACATAATTCAAGGTCAAAAAAGTGTAAAAGTACCAGGCCAGGAATTGTCAAGGTCAATAGGAAACAGAGGAAGCTGAAAGTTGGATATAGATGAAACATTTGCAAGATGAGGCTGAGTCATCCTGCCCTTGACTATCTAGGCAGCAGCCTGTCTTGTTACAACAGTTTGTTACTGATGTGGTATAAATCTACATTTATTTTCAGCTAAGTCTATTTATTTTCTTATTTTTGTAGTACGGGGATTAAACCCAGAGGTAGTCCACCTCTTATCTACACCCCTGGCCCTTTTCTAAAGTTCTATTTTGACACGAGATTTTGCTAAGTTACCTGGGATGGCTTCAGACTTGAGATCCTCCTGCCTCAGCCTCCCAAGTAGCTGTAATTATAGGCATTTGCTACTGTAAATAATTCTTTTGGTGGCAATGAACCAAATGAGGAGGATGTATATATTTAATAATTTAAGAACTGACTTTTTTTCTCAAGAAAACTGATGATCATGAATAAAATGTCTGTTCACATTTCCCAATATCACTGTGTAGCAGTAAAATCTAAGGTAGTGAAGATCAGAGATGTATCTGCAGAAGAAGCATCAGTATCAGCTTTAATTTGGGGGAGGTATTTTAAGGAGAAGATGGTGATTTCTTGTATGCAGCTGCCCACTGTGAAACATGACTTCGATTGAGACCAAATAGATGTTCTTTTAAGTTAATTTTGCTCATTTTTCAAATCCAGGATTTTGTGATGTTTAAGAAAATTGAAGCAATACTTCTTACTACACTGACTCTTTCGGAAGAAGAATGACTTTTTAGAAATGATATTAGTATTAAATAAGCAGCATCCCATACTTCAAATAAAAAAACTCAGTTACTCTCAATAATGACTCAATTTTTAGACAAATTCTTCCCACCAAAAGTAAAGACTTTAAAAGTTTATTTTGCCACAAGTGAAACATATATTTATGCATGCTATTGAAAATTCATTTAAGAAATTCAACATTTGAAGATAAAATTGTTTTATAACAATTATCCAAATACTATGACAGTGTTATGGTGAAAAATGTTATTAATAAACATGGAATATTAATAGTAATTCTATATGTCATTGAATTGATGAATGTTCTCAATTCAATGGACTTGGAACTGGTTTGGATATAATGCATTTGCATTTGAACAAGCTGATGGTCTATCAGTGCAAATAGAAGTTTTTGAAATGTTATCAGTGCTTTATAATTGTATAATACAATTAGAACAGTATCTATCATTCTCACAAGCTATACATTACTCTAACATACACAATTAGAGCAACTGAACCACACAAATTGTGTGTTGAAGCTAATGATAAATACAAGATAGACTTCCACATGATAGTACACAATTTCCCCCTCCACCCTGAGTCATCAAAACTATTTCAAAAATGTTTACATATTTGAAGACTTACTTTTAAAGTCAATTTAAGTGTCTTATAACCTTAGGAATCTTTATACTTTTTGTTAAGATTCATACATTTTCTAAATTTTGTAATATTTGATTGTAAATTTGCTACATTTTGGCACACCCACTCCAAAATTATTTGGAATGTTTATTCAAACTATCCAACAAGTATCCTGCCTTGGATGCTTTCAGTAAACTGAAATGACTGAGAACAGAGCATGCTTAGGGTAAAATATTGAAGCTTATCTCAAGAAAGAAAGAGAGAAACTGAACTTTTAAGAAAGAACTCAAGTGATGTACAAAGTTTAATTCTAATCTCCAATCGTGTTACTTTTATATCTCACTTTGTAGGAAGATTATTTCAATTGAGTTTTATGACAATTAATTTTTATTTTGAACTGAAATGAAATGCAACTGAGAAAAACTACAGTTTTCAACATAAAAATTGTGAAATAGCCTCATCATCCATAAATATGTTATTTGATGAGATTTTTTCTTTTTAAAAAGAACAGAGGCTATGGCTGGGTTTTGTGGTGCACTCTTATCATCCCAGTACTTGAAAGGCTGAGACAGAAGGATCACAGTTTCAAGGACAGGCTCAGAAACTTTGCAAGGCCCTCAGCAACTTAATAAGACCCTGTTTAAAAATAAAATAGGACTGGGGAATGTAGCTCAGAGATGGACTGGCCCTGGGTTCACTCCCCAGTACAAAAAAAAAAAAAAAAAGGACTGTAGCTATGAAAATATTGCAGTGAAAACACTTACATATTTCAGTAGTAAAACAGACTTGATAATATTTCTCATTTAGGAAA
Source organism: Graphiurus murinus (assembly GCA_004027655.1). Taxonomy (NCBI): domain Eukaryota; kingdom Metazoa; phylum Chordata; class Mammalia; order Rodentia; family Gliridae; genus Graphiurus; species Graphiurus murinus. The sequence continues at coordinate 149,134 of PVLC010000349.1, read as the reverse complement.
ATGTTTTCTGAGATTAACAGGTATCATAATCTGCAGGGTGAATAGTTTCTCAATTAAAAATGGTATGAACTAAAAAGAAAGGCACATTGGCTATATAAACAATTTTTAATGTATCAACCATAAAATGTGACTCTAAAAAGATTGCAAGCAATTTATAAAAAATAAGAAGGCCATTGTGAAGAAATATATTACTTAGGAAAATACCAGTGAAAAGAATTTATAGAGATATAACTAAGACATTGATTAAATATCATGAATATGTACCAAAAATAATTATTCCATTTATACTAATCTTCTGTTTATGTTAAGTAATCAGTGTGATGAAGGGTGGATTTTTTTTTGGCTTTGATACTGATTTTTTTGGAAAAATGTAAATTTTGAAAACATACTTTTAATATAAATATTTTATATTTACTAATACAATAAGCCCAATTGGTTTGTCAATAAATATAGTTTAAATTATTTTTGCTTCTTCTTTCACTTTCAGAAGTGGACCTGTTGGGATGACAAATGACATGGTTGCCCTTGTCCTTCATTATAGGAAAATTATTCTTCCTGGGCTCAATTTGATTTCCTCCCTTTGAGAGAGTGGTTAGAAATGTCTGTATAGGATATAAGTTTTACTCTTTATTTTAAAATAATGGTCAAGCTTTTTTTATGTCCCCTCTAGGCTGATAACACTGCTAGTTAGGTAAACCAGAAATATCTTACTCTTCTATCAGCCTCCAGGGGGCAGAGGTATTGGATCACGAGTCATTGCAAACTCTGGCAGCGTGTGTGCCTCCAAGAACAGCTCAGAAGGCCAGGTGTAGGAAGTCACATCTTAACATTTGTTCTACCTGCCCTTCCTGCCTAAACCACCTGTCTGAATTCTCTCCATGTTCTGCCTTATGTTTAAAAGTGGAGTCGATCTTACTGCTTGAGCCTGGTCAACATAGACTGCAACCATGCTCAGCGTGGATAATTATATATTTTTTAAATACCCCAAATTAATATGTTTTCCTTACATAGATCAAATCAACTTTAAATTAAGATATCAGACCTTTTAGTTTGTTTAACAGAAACTCAGCATCAGATTGGAGGTTTATTAGCTTATTGAAGGTTTACTGACTTCTTTCAGTTGTAAAATATAAGGTATCAGGTGAGCTTTATGCAGGCAGAATAATGTAGATGATTTTTATACTTTTATTGATGAATTATAGTCTCACACATCATAATGTAATTTTCAGTGATAGTGACATATATACACACAGCACTTGGTTGGCTTTCCCCCTGCTCCCTGTCTACTATCCTTCTTCCCCATTCAGGGTATTGAGATTGGCATTGGTATTCTCACATATGTATATAATTTCAATGGAAGTGTTTCCTTCATTAATTCTCCCTTCCCTCCTCCCTTTCCCCCTAGACTACCTTCCTGGCTTCAGTGGAATTTCTCCTCCATTATCAGAAGTCTCTCTGGTATTCTGATTACTTCCTAGCTGCCATATATGAGAAAACATATGACCCTTCACTTTTTGTGACTGGCTAATGTCACTTAACATAATGTTCTCCAGACCCATCCATTTTCCTGAAAATGACATAATCTTGTTTTTCTTCTTTGCTGAGTAGATTTCCATTGGGTATATATCTCACAATTTTGTAATCCATTCATCTGTTGATAGACACTTAGATTGGTTCCATAATTTAGCTATTGTGAATTGTGCTGCAATAAACATGGGTATGCATATATTACTATAATATTCTTATTTCAATCCCTTTGAAAAGATACCCAGGAGTGGTATAGGTAGATCATATGGTGGATCCATTCCCAGTTTTCTGAGGAATGTCCACACTGATCTCCATAGTGGCTGTACTAATTTGCAATCCTACCAATGTTGTATAAGAGTTCCTATTTCCCCATATCCTTATCAACATTTATTGTTTCACTTCTTGATGATTGCCATTCTGAGTGAGGTTAGATGGAACCTCAGTGTAATTTTGATTTACATCTTCTTGATTGCTAATGAGATTGAACATTTTTTCATGTATTTATTGGACATTTGTATTTCTTCTTTTGTGAAGTGTCTATTTAATTCAATTGCCCATTTCTTGATTGGGTTATTTGGGGGTATTTTTAGTGTTAAGTCTTGTAAGTATTTTGTATATTCTAGATATTAGTCCTCTATCAGAGGAATAGCTGACAAAGATCTTTTCCCATTCAGTAGGCTCTTTAGACTATTGATAGTTTCCTTTGATAAGTAGAAAATTTTTAGTTTAATGCTATCTCATTTATTAATCTTTATTTTAATTTCCTCAGCTTTAGGGATCTGGTTGAGGAAGTTTCTAGCTTTGCCTATATGTTGGAGTATTGATCTTATGCCCTCTTCTAGTAATTTCAACATTCCTGGTCTAATTTCCAGGTGTTTGATCCATTTTGAGTTGACTCTTATGCAGGATGAGAGGTAAGGATTTAATTTTATTTTTCTACAAATGGATAACAGTCTTCCCAACATCAATTTTTGAAAAGGCTGTCTATTCTCCAAGAGGATATAGAAAATGTAAACTGATCAACAGCAGGCAAAGAGATAGTAGCAGCAGTTCCATCAAAGAAAAGTCCAGGTCCAGACAGATTCCCAGCTAATTTCTATAAAGCCTTTACATAAGAACCAAACCCAAAACTTCACAAGTTATTGTGTAAAATTGAAAGAGATGAAATACTTCCAAACTCCTTCTATGAGTCCAGTATCACATTAACATCAAAATATTAATGAATAATTGTTCAAGAAAAGAAAATTACAGACAAATATCCTTGATGAACATAGACACAAAATTCTAAACAATATAGTAGCAATATGCATTCAAAACCATGTAAAAATATTGTACATCATGACCAAGTTGGTATTATTCCAGGGGTGCAAGACTGATTCAACATACACAAATCAATACATGCCATTCACCACATAAATAGAACTAAAGATAAAAATCACATGATTATCTCAATGGATGCTGAAAAATCATTTGACAAAATCCAACACCCATTCATGTTTAAAACACTGCAGAAAACTGGAATAGAAGGAACTTACCTCATCATCACTAAGTGATATACAATAAATCCAAAGCCAACATCACATGGAATGGGGAAAAACTGAGGGAATTGCCTTTAAAATCAGGAACAAGACAAGGTTCCCACTATTACTACTCTTTTTCAATAGAGTACTCAAGACTCTTGCCAGAGTGATAAAGCAAGAGAAGGATATTAAAGGAATTCAAATAAGAAGAAATGAAATCATCTCTACTTGCAGATGACATGATCCTATATTTAGAAGATACACACACAAAAATACTCAACCAAAAGCCTTCTAGAGCTGATTAACAAATTCAGCAAAGTAGCAGCATACAAAATAAATCTAAAAAATTAGTAATTTTTCTATATGACAACCATGAATCAACTGAAAAATAAATCCAGAAAACAATTCCATTCACAATAACCTCAAATAAAATACTTAGGAATAAATATAACCAAGGAGGTAAAAGACCTGTATAATGAAAATTATAAAACACTAAGGAAAGAAATAATTGAAGAAGATCTTAGAAGATGGAAAGATCTCCCATGTCCTTGGATAGGCAGAATAAATATTATCAAAATTACCATTCTACAAAAAATGATATATATAGTGTCAATGCAATCCCCATCAAAATACCATTTTTCACAGACCCTGAAAAATCAGTCCTAAATTTCATGTGGAGAAAACAAAGATCCAGAATAGCCAATGCAGTTCTCAGCAATAAGAACCATGCAGAAAGTATCACAATTCCTGACTTTAAATTATACTACAGAGCTATAGTAATAAAAAGAGCATGTTGTTGGCATAAAACCAGACACATATACCAATAGAATAGAAGATATAGAAACAAATCCAATTGATTTTTGACAAAGGTGCCAAAATAAATAATTAAAAAATTATTTAGATAGAATTATGGCTTACTTCTGCAAACCATTGGTATATATACTTATTTAGCTGGAGGATTTGAGGCATCATCAGAATTTGCAGATATGGCATTTGTGCAATTACTACTCTGTCTGTTCATAGCATAGACATCACTGGCTGATTACAACATTTTTCCCTGCTGAAAATTATTCTCAAATTTATAACTTGGCATTGCCCATCTGAACAATTTCTTGAAATGCAAAGCTTGATTCAGTTTCTAAAGGTAACCTGAAGACAAGATTACCTTTCTACATTGTCCGTATGAAATCCCAACCTATTTTTATAAACATAGCTCCCAATTTCTTAGACTTTTCTGATCTAGATCCTTCTTGCTGTTCAGGTAAATCTATTTATAGTTGTATTGATAACTGTGCTCACTTATATTTCTGAATAGTTGTTTTTGCCAGTGATTTCCAAATATTTTGTATCATATATTCATGTTAATAGAAAATTTCTGAACAGATACTCCCAATGCATACATGTGTATTTATTTACTTATGAATGTTACATATGAACTACTATGTAAATATTCTATAGCTATTATAAAATATACATATAATTTAAAAGAATGATATTAAAAGTAAATGGAAATAGGCATCCTAATATTCCCATCTCCCCACTTTTGGAGACTAGCATCTTATACAGTAGAGTTAAAAAGTAAGTAGAAATAGACATTCTAATATTTTTGTCTCCCCACTTTTGGAGACTAGAGTCTTCTTTAGTGGAGTCACAAACTAATAGTGTCTATGGAAGTTAGGTTCTGAAGTCAAAACACAGGTTGAACATCACAGATAGCCAAACTACTCTTGAAAATAATCTAAAAGACCCTGTTTAGGAGATAGATAAGTAATCTCTGCAGTTGATAAATAAACACACAAGTTCAACATCACTAGCTTATATTTTAGCATTGAAAAAAGTTGTTATTGCTTCAATTGAGCAAGTTATGGAGCAGTTGGCTTAGGCTTAAGGATCAGATTGCATGAAAAATATGTGCTAACATTATATCATGCCAAATTTCCTGTGATACTCATATTGTATGCTTTGAGAGATAGGAGGTGACTGAGAACAAGGGGTGGAAGAACAAATTCAAATCTCTCATCTCACATTCCCACCAGGACATATGGCTCATTTAGTGCAATAGGGAGTGGAATCACCCACCTGTTTAAATTCTGCCATCTTCTCTCCCCTTCTCTCCCTCCTGTTCTCCCCCTCCTGTTTTTCTCTCCATCTCTATATTGCTCTCTCACCTCTAGATTTCTCATAATTGAATTCACATAAATTAAATGAAACTAAATGCAGGTTTGCAGTGACTTCTCTGAAAGAATTTTCTTCTCCTTTTTCTTCATCAGCACCACCTAAAATACCTTTAACACTAGCCCTTCCACAGCTATGATTCTCCAAATTCGACAAGTAGTTCAAGCTCAATTTCAAAACCAATCACCCAGAATTTGCAACTCATATAAGTTCCTTTTATATTTGAATTATTATTATGCCAATTCTCCTCATGTTTCACTAAGTTAAATGCACACATCAAGTCTATTTATCATATCACTCTAACAGTTTAGGCAGTCTTGGCTTATAGTATGAGGCAGACTGTAAGTATAGAGAATGGGAATTCTGAGTTCAGTCTTGATTTCTTTCTAACAGGTTATGCAAGTTGAGTGCTATTTATGTGATATTTCTGACTTTCCTCCTTCTGGGCACATGGTAGAATTGTACTACCCAGCTTGCTTGAAATTACACGTGCTGCTTGAGTTGCTTTGGCTAAAAATATGTGAGTTTTTCTCTTGGAATTGTATCATTTGCCCTCCCATGACCCTACTCCACTACACTCCAGAGAAGGACGCCTTCATCAGCCTGTGTCTCTCTGTGAAGACAACATGTATCCTGACAGCTCAAAATAGACACATAACATAGTAAAGAAAAAAAAATCTTATTAAACCACTGAAATTTTAGGATTCATTATCACTATAACATGACCCAGCCTATACTGAATTATATGCAAAGAATTTCTATCAAAATCGAGATAAAAGTAGTTTGCTTTACATGTATTATCAAAATTTTTGTAAAAATCACAAAAACATATAAATATGTATTGTGAATAGTAAATGCTATGAAAATTCAAAGGCATGAAGAATAAAATATCAAAAAACATCTCAACTCAGATTATGTTTATAATTGCTTCTACTAGTTAGCAGATGCTCTTACAAGACTTAGCAGAAGCTGAGTCTTCTTGTGTTTTTAGTATTTTTACCTTTTCAGTTCATATAACAACTACTTATTGATTTGCTGAATATTGTTTATATGATAGTATTTGAGAGATTTTGTAGATACATTTTAGAGATTTTCTCTCTATGCAAACAACTACATGAAACCCATTTAAAATATTTTGCAGAAAAATAAGTACGCTAATATTCAGAAATATTAAATGCTCGTATAGTAGACTCTCTGCTTTATGAAAAAGGAAGAATATACACCTGGCTACACATCAGGGACATAACTCAGTCCCTGTGAAACCAAATCTGTGATATAAACAATATTTTATTACTCATGCTTTTAAAACACACAACCTTATCATCTGCATCCTTCAGGATTTCCAGTTAGCTGTGGTCTCCATGGTAACAATGTGAACATGCTGATTTGTATGTTCTTTCTCATCTAAGGCTGAATGACCAAAGTAGACCATTTGACAGATGATGTTTGCAGTTATAATGACATATACCCAGTCCTAAGTTCACAGAACTGTTTCGCAGTCGGGATGAATCCATTAATATGGTAGGTAAAATGACTGGTTGACCTTGCTAAGGATCCAGATAGTTCAGGCCTCTTATGGACCTGAGTGCACCAGTTTTGCCACTTTCCAAAGTGGCCGTGTACTGTTTCTGCCCATCAGCCTTAGATGGTAATTGGCAGTAAGACAGATAATTGGATAAAATCACATAGACAATTAAATAGGCATGTAGGTTAAAAACTAGAATCATCTAAAGCATGAATAACTAATTAATGTTTTTTATAATTTTAGATATTTAATTTGATGTAGGTGTACAAAATGAGATTTTGATTTGTAGCAATTTTAAGGTAGAAAGATGACTATCACTTTTCTCCTCTTGATATATAAAGTTTGGTTCTAATATTTACTCTCAGAAGAAGACTAGAGATTTTTCTGCATAAAATGGGCATACAGAAACTGGTCAATAAATATTTTTCTGATGAATGAACGAAAAATTAATGCCAATAGGAATTTTTAACAGAGAATACCTGATTGAAAATTTAATTTAAAAAATGTTTAGAATATGTTCATAATTTTACAGTTAGTAAAGCATCATGACAAAAATTTAATTTTTAAGACAACCTGATGAGAATGTTTATAAATATTGCAGTTTTATAGAATAAATATGAGATTTACAGAAATTATGGAACTCAATCAAAGACACAGAATAGGTAAGTGGCATTTTAAAATTAACTTGGAGGTTTTTTAGATGCTAAACTCCGTGTTGTTTAAAATGTAATGTGAGTTAAAAAATAGTAGCAAGGAAAACAATAAAGTGAGGTTTGATTCATTTTCTTTAGAGCTGTTTCTGCATAATTTAGAAGAGGTTTTTGAATGAATAAATGTTATAAAGTCCAAAATGTAAAAAGCAAAATTTAGCAAATTGAGAAGAAAATGTGAAAACTGTTTTACATATGAATAAAAAGACTTTATATAACACACACACACACACACACACACACACACATACATACATGATAAACCGTAAGGAAACAGTAAAATTAAATTAACATCAGTGTTAAATGTTGTTGATGATGCATTAATTTAAGCAGCAAATTAGAGACTGAAAGAAACTCTTAATAATGCAAACCACCACAAAGACTAGTTATTCTGAATTTCTAGGGAAACTCCAAAATTGAACAGTTCAGTAGAGAAAATTAAAAAAAAAAAAAGAAGAAAAACGTGAACAAAGGAACGAGGCATCTATGGTCAACTTCAGTGGAAATGTAAGTTAAATGCTATTGGGAAATGCTGATTTAACTAATAAAATACATTTTTGGTAGAGTTTACACCCTTGAGAGGAGGAATGCCCAAAGAACAATGACTTTGGTTGAAGGCAGCCAACTCAGGACAACCTTTTAGAGGAAGCCAAGGTAATTAAATACTCACTTCCCTCCTCTACTTCATTCTGACCTCCCACCAAGGGCTGCTCAGTGGCAGAACTTACCTAGAACTGGAGGGATTCAGTCCCTCTGAACCTGTTAGTATAGTTCATATGCCAGCAGGGACAGTAGGATGTGGAAGGTCAGAGAATATCTGGAAGGATGAATTAAAGACATCTGACACAGAAGTTCTGATGCTTGGTGCTTCCTCCCCCCAAAATAATTGGCAATGTCCTCTACAAGTCTTTGTTTAAAAATGTAAAATGTGTATACATCAGAAAACTATTTAGATTTTCTAAATAGGACATGAGAAATTTCTTTTGTATTTTTGCAAAACGAAGTCCAGTATTCAACACTATATAATAAATCTCTCTTTTGATTCAATTGCATAGATTATCTTTCTACAGGGAGCAAGCTTTACAAAACAAATTCTTAAAACTAGATTACAAAAATAAAGCATTTTAGCAATATCAATTTTTAATGTTTTTTTTTCACTGCTCTGCAAAAATAGTCCTTTAGGGAGCAGTAACTTAAAAATAATTTTCTAGAAACAGCATAAGATATAGAAATATATTTATTCTGACTGTTTAACAAGATTATTTTATGTTTTCTCTCCATATGTACACACACTCATATATATATGTTACACTATATATTGAAATATACACATACTTACAATAATTTTGACCTTTTCAAATAATAATCTAAGTTTTCATTTTACCCACTTGAATACTCTTTAATTATACCCTATGCACTGAACGAGTAATGATCCAGTATTCCATCAGTATTCTTTTTGCCTAGGCACTCAAAGAATTTTATCATTTGTTCTTAAGGTTCATACTAAAAGGTGTCTTTCTATTGATTGTTCTGGGTGTATATTCTTAGGTACACAATATGCTCTTTCTAATGATAGTTATAGATCTTTAGTTTTTAATTTAGAGAAGTTTTCTTGAATTATAGTCATTTAATATTTATTCTTTTTCTTAATATTTATTTATCCAGGTTCCCTGAAATAAACACTAGTAAACAATAGTTGTATTTTCTTTGTCTATCAATATTGGTTACTTTCTCTAAATTCTTTTCGTTCCTGGGTCCTTTTGCTTATAAATATTATTCCTTTTATTTCTACTAAGATTTTACTTGGTGTGACCATTATGGTATATGTTAGTCCTTTTTAGTTCCCAGTTCTTAAAACCTGTCATCTCATTTTTTAGTATATTGTTCTTAATTTCACATCATTTTCCTAATACATTTTATGTTTATTTTAATGCTAGTTAGCAGTTTTAATCTATTTTATAGGTGTTCCTCTCATGTTTTAATTGCCTCTGGGAATATAATTTTACTTATTTTCTTTTTTCTTATAGCAATTTTGTGTGGGACTTGGTCTCAATACTTTCCTATCAGTTGATTTTATTTGCAAGTAGCTTTTGTGTATTTCTAGGAGGTATAATTTAGAATACTTTATTATTTTAATAGAATCTCCTTTTCAGTTGTTTTCATGCAGTATATAGAATACTGTTTGCTTTCTGAAGTTTTCTCACTGTTTCTCCCTCGGTTGCTATCTTTACTTTCTCTTCTATTGTCTCCATAGTTGTTCCTATCCTATTCAATTTAGATTCAACTCCCAGAAATTTCTTTTCAGTGTTGAATCTTGTACTTGAAGGGAGCCCTGCTCAGTGTCAAGATTTGCATGGGTTAGACTTTCACCTCTCTTTCTTTCTTTCTTTCTTTCTTTCTTTCTTTCTTTCTTTCTTTCTTTCTTTCTTTCTTTCTTTTTCTTTTGTGTGTGTGTGTGTGTGTGTGTGTGTGTGTGTGTGTGTTACTAGGGATTGAACCCAGGGACTTTCTGCCTCTGAGCTACACCCCCAGCCCTATTTTATTTTGAAATAGGGTCTCATTAAGTTGCAGAGGTCCTTGCTAAATTTCTGAGGCTGGTCTCAAAACTATAATCCTCCTGCATCAGCCTCCCAAGTACTAGGATTACAGTACTAGGATGCCACCACACTCAACTTCAGATTTCTTTAGACCCTCAGGCTTCTCCACTCTTTGGGTGATCAAATCCTTGTTAGTGTTAGAGATTATCTTCTGTGGTTTCCAGTGAGAATCTGGGTGATTTGGTATTCTGTGCTTTTAGATCACTCCATTTCTCAGTTATTTCATCTTTCTATCTGCTTCTTTCTTCAGAGATGCTGACACTGGACAATTCTAGAAGTTTTCACAAACTTAAATAATTGGGCTAAAAGAAATGCGATTTTTGCTATCCATAAGATTTTAGTGTTGCTGTCTATTGCTGTGCCTAAGAGAATTGAGAAGTTTCTAAACCCATTCTTCCTCTATTGCTCATTTTCTTAGAATCCTCTCCTTCTATTTAAGATTGAAATGCTCTCACTTAAATTTTCATCTCATGGAAGCTTTGAAACTCTTTATCTCATCTCCATGAAACCTCGGAGTCCACATATTTACATAAAAATTCTCAAGACAGACAATTATCCAAAAACAAACTATAAAATGACAAGCTGTCTTGTTTAAAGGATCACTGTCAGTACTTAGCTGAATTCTTGCTAAGACTCAGATCTTGTGCAAGCTGTTTCGAACCTGAGAGATCAAGCCAGGTAATCTTTGGTAGGCAACTTTGGTAGTAGTTTTTCCATCATACATCCAGAACCATCATTCAGAGAGGTTAAATTGATTATTATTTTAATTGTATATATTTGTGAAGTACAGTGTGATAATGTGATGCATGTATACAATGTGTAATAATAAAACCAGGCATTTAACATTTCTATCCTCTTAAATATTAAAAAAAAATAGCAACTTGGCATTCTACCTCTGAGGTACACCCCAGACCTATTTTCTTTTTTTGTTGTTTTGTTTTGAAACAGGGTCTTGCTAAGTTTCTGAAGTTCTTGCTCAGTTGCTGAGGCTGTCCTTGAACCTGCAATCCTCCTGTCTCAGTCTCTTAAGTACTGGGCTTATAGGTATCCATTGCCAACCAGTTTCATTTTCAAGTTCCTCAGTAGGATATGATTTTGATATTATTAATATGACATTTCAAAGGTAATTTATGACTCATAATATTCATTAAATTATTCACTTTTATGCTACCCCCATATTTTTTACTCATGGTGTTATTATTTTAGGACAGTAATACCAATGATTGACTTGTATGACATATAGACAATCATATTAGTGAGTCACTGCTCAACATCCTGGATGATTCAAAAATATCTTGAAACAGCAGTTATCTGTATCTCCAATTCCAGGAAGATTAAGGGACATTCTTTAAATAGATACAATCAGTGCTACAACACCTAATTAAACAGATTTCTATTAGGAGGGGAAAATGTCATTCAATTGGCTATGGTGTTACTGTAATTAGTCATTCAAGTAAAACTGTCAGAGCAAAGTGAAAGTCCAAGCACTGATAAGCTTTCTAATAATGCATCTAGAAGTTTCCTACCACCTAGAGATCAGCATCAATTTCATTGAGAAGTAGTTCTTAGAACCCATTATATTCTACTTAAAAAAAAAAAATCAGACCACACCAGTCTGCTCCAGTATTCTCACACATTTCTGGCTAGTTAGGATTTGTCAGAGACAGAGAACCAGATGCCATGTGGTTCAGAAGCAATGTGGTTCAAAATTTCAATTCCTTTTCAAACAAGGGGAAGCATACCACTCTCACACATAGCTGACATGATAAGGCTAATGAGATAATCATAATATTTAATTTTTTAAATCAAATTAAAAAGTTGGATGTGAAATAATAACTTTTTTATAACACATGTACACTGTATGGGGGCATGTGTGTTGTGTATGTATGACTTATTACAAGTGTTCTGGAGGGCAATTTGGAAATAGATTACCCCCCCCCAAAAAAAATCTGAAAAGGTATATGCTCTTTAACTCAGCAAGCTCACCACCAGGGACCTGTGTTTTCCAATGACGGTAAGAGCTGTGCACTAAATTTGATGTGAGATGGAGATTCGGTGCATCAACTGTAGAGTGGGAGGAAGAGTAAAAGCAACTGTTTTCTACCACCGGAAGGAGAGAACATCAATCATCTGGAAATTTGGTAATAAAACGTGCAGCAGCTATATGGATGATGAAAAACTATGAAGCCAGAAAGTACTTCATAAGACTATGAAATAATCATAATATTTAATTTTTAAAATCAAATTACAAAGTTGGATGTGAAATACTAACTTTTTTTTATAACACATGTACACTATATGGGGGCATGTGTGTTGTGTATGTATGGAGACACAGAGCCAAACAGATAAAACAAATTTTAGACACAAATATCAGGCTATAAGAAATGTTATAGCCCTATATTTTTCTAATTTTAATGTCTTCTAGGCCCCCTATCACTGGATCATTAGAACATCTAATATGTCATTATTTGGGGCCTCTTTACCTAAAAAAAAAAAAATTAAAAATAATACTGGATTTAAGTGTTGCCAGAAAATAGAGGTAGGAACCGAATTGTTAATCCGCAATTATAACCATTTTTTCATTGCTTCTAAGCTGTAGGCTATTCCTATCAAATGTGTTTTCTGCCATTTGTCTCTCAGATACTTCTGGAAGCTTCAGGAATAATTTTCATAGTTGTTCCCCCCTCCCCATTCTGGTTCACATTTAACAAGCATAGAGCTATTGCTCAATCCAGAAATCTCATTCCTCATTGCTCTGAAGCTAGAGGGAAATACTAACCTTCCCCTAACTCTTTGCTTCTGCCTTTTTTTCTCAATTCCCTCCCTGTAGGGGCACCTATTGAATTCTCAGAAAGAACTTGAGTCCATAACTCCTTACTTTCACAATGTATTGGGAGAATTAGGGCAACAGACACATATCAGAAAAATAAATGTTTCATTTTTTTTTTTTTTTTTTTTTTGTGGTACTGGGGATTGAACTCAGGGGCGTTCTACCTCCGAGATATGCCCCCAGCTCTATTTTTTATTCTTTATTTTGAAACCGAGTCTCACTAAGTTGTGGAGTGCCTCACTAGGTAGCTGAGGCTGGCCGCGAACCCGGATCCTCTGGTCTCAGCCTCCCGAATGCTGGGATTACAAGCGTGCGCCACCACGCCCGGCAATGTTTCATTTTAATAAAGAAAAAAATATCCTAAAATAGATTTATAGTTGCCCCCACTGAAAAGTAGCATCTGGTACTTTGGTATTAGAATATGCTAAATGTTTGCATTATTTGAGAATTACTCATCAGCAGCCAATGTGATAGGTGTAACTAAATAATTGAATATAGAATCCCAGGTAATACGTCTGGGGAGAAAGAGTGATTGTGTAGAACTATGGAGAGCGTGAAACTGACATGGTTTCTAGTGACAATAACTATTTTTCTTTTTTTTTTTTTATTGGTGCATTGTAATCATACATCTTTGTTAGGTACAAGCTGGTAATGGCATACATGCACACATTTCTCATTTAACCCTTCCCCAATTCCTGTCCCACTCCCTCGCCCTCCCTCCTTCTGAAGTTCAGTTTAGTAATTGACTTTGGTATGTCTGTGAAAGTACATCATGTACATTTATTTATTTATTTATTTATTTATTTATTTATTTATTTATTTATTTATTTATTATTTTGTGGAACTAAAGATTGACCCAGGGACATTCTATCTCTGCGCTTTTTTTTTTTTCCTTTTTTTTTTCTTTGGAAACAGGGTCTCACCAAGTTGTAGAATGCCACACTATGTTGCTGAGGCAGGCCACGAAACTGCAGTCCTCTTATCTCAGCCTCCCAAGTACTGAGAGTATAGGTATATGCCACCACTCTTGGCTCTAGTTACAATCATCTGACAGCAGGAACTGTTAGATGTAGAAAATACTGGGGTAAAAGTAAAACAGAACATCTAAGTGGCTATAAGGATGCTGGTTTTCATGCAAAAGTAGAGACAGTGTCTTTCATTTCTACCAATTATAATTACTCTCATTTTGGTGACTTGGGATTCCATCCAAAGCCCAGTGTTTCAGGTTGTGATCTTACTTCAAACCATTCCTCCCCTCACCCACTTCTCTATCAACTACTCATACGGTCACATCCTAGACTTTGACACTGCAAGAAGCAGCCCTCACCCCAAAGGTGCATCTCTCACTTTACTGTTTAGCAGCACTGATTTTGTGCTTCTGCCAAAGAGGTGGACACTCCTCTATCCTTCCTCCCCCCACATGTGTCACTTCTTCAAGTGTAGAAGATAAGTCTCCTTGGTGAAGGAAATCATTCTCCTTTCCAGGATTCCTGGTTGGCATGCTGCCATAGTAGGAAACAGCATGTCAGAACTAAAACTCAACTCCTTTCATTGCTGGTTTGTTCCATATTGTTTCTTCATAAATGAGCTCATGATAGAAGACTGCAAACTTTTGACTCTCAGTTTCCATGACTCAGTTTTTCCTTGGGGTTTATAATCAGCCTTGTTGATTTTGGACCATAAATTCAAAGAAAAGGGCTTCAAGACCATAATATGATTTATAGTCAGCTCCCCAGAGATCAGGAATGCATCTTTGTCAGCAATGAGTAGATGAAAGCCCCTTATTTTCATCAAACTAGGTACAAAGAAAGGACTTTCCTCCCTGGAATTGTACTGATTGAGCTCTCATCACTCAGAAGAAAGGTTAGTGACACAATGTCTTCCTATCTAAATTTAAATTTCTACAGTCTTAAAAGATTTTTCCTTCTTTCTCACGTAAATTATAGAAGGCGTATTTTGTCATATGTCAAAAAAGACCCTGAGTCAGGTATGAATTTCTCTTTAAAATAATACTGTGAGTCAATAACATCTGTTGATAAAGACTCATGATGAATATGAAGTGCCAACAGATTTCTTATTTAAAATGACTGTTGCTATCCTCTTTGAAAAGTAATTGGGGTTCATTGGATGTGTATTTCATTATTAATATGTAAGATGAAACAAACATTTTTTAAATTGGAAGAAATTTTCTGTAGGAAATCATTCATAGAGGACAGAAAACATTCTTTTGAAATGTTTAAGTCAATCCTTTATCTAAAACCGTTAAAAGTTTGGATAGCAACATTCTAATTAAATAAAGCAATAAAGCATTGTATAGTTTCAGGGAAGGTCCAGTAGGCCACTCTAATTGACCTTTGCAGTTTGTAGGAGAAGGCTTCTACCTTTTGTCAACCCCTATAAATGTGATGTCTGATCTATTTAACTCACATATTGTTTTGTTTTATTTTATTAAGTATCTATTAGTATATAAGTTTCATTTCACCTAGATAATAAATTCTTGAGGAGAGGTACCATATCTCATTGTTCTTAAATTTTTTTCTTTGGCACTTAACACTTTCTGCAACACTATAGATGCTTAATACATAAAATAATACCTAATCTTCCTAATATGGTTTTTAGCATATTAGATTAGTGGTTCTCAAGCATGTATATATTAGGATCACCTGGGTAACTTAAAACAAAATCCAGATCCTATAGGTCCACTGAATCTCTGAGTAGTGGGGCTAAGGAATTAGTAGATAATGACATAGACTATCTATTGTATTGAACACAGCTCAATATTTTTATTAGTTTTATTTATTTGAAAGGTTTTAATACTCTTGACAACCCTATAGGGTAAATGTTAACAGCTCTAATTATAAAAACAACAAAACAGCTACTATTTTTTTTTTTTTGGTACTGAGGATGGAACCCAGAGGCATTCTACCTTTGAACTACACCTTCAGCCCAATTTTATTGCTTATTTGGAAACAGGGTATCTCTAGGTTGATGAGAGTCTCACTACTTGCTGAGTCTGTCCTCAAAACTGCGTTCCTCCTATCTCAGCCTCCCAAGTACAGGGATTACAGGCATGCGTCACCATGCCCAGCTCAACAGCTGCTATTTATTATGTGGTTATTGTATACCAAAGTCCTAAGAACTTTCTATACATTAACCAATAGGAGGATAAAACAAGTTAAGTGACTTACCCAAGACCTAAAAGCTAATACATGAAAGAGCCTAGATTTGAATTCATTTTCTCAACTCCAAAGCTTTTTACATTGAATCATGTTGTCAATAAATTCATGTTTCAGAAAAAAATATTGATTCATGGCAAACTGTGACATTTTCATATTAATTAAAAACCTCCTAAGCTGGGTGATGGTGATGCCCACCTGTAATCCCAGGTAATGGTGTGAGACCCTGGTTCCAAATAAAACAGGATAAAAAGGGCTATGGGCATAGCCCAGAGATAGAATGGCCCTGGGTTTAATCTCCAGTTACACACACACACACACACACACACACACACACACACAAACAAAACAAAACAAAACAACAACAAAAAACCCCCCAAACAAAAACAATCTGAGCTACACTCCCAGCCCTATTTTGTTCTTTATTTTGAAACAGGGTCTCATCAAGTTGCAGAGGGCCTCACTAAGTAGCTGAGGGTGGCTGTGAGCCTGAGATCCTTCTGTTTCAGCTTCCCAAGTACTGGGATTACAAGCATGCCTACTAGAGTCAATCTTACAGAAGATTCCATTCTTTGTGAGCTTTCCTATTTTCATATCAGTTCCATTTCAGTTATTCTGTGTGAACAGATTTAGACTTTCTCATATCTGATGGAACTTTTATATGATAAAATTTTTACATTTGAAACCATTGAGTGGAATTATAATTACTATTTAAACTTCTCTTCCTGCTTCTCAAACCCCCTGCCACAAAACAAAGTCAAGGGGTTTTTGCTGAAGCTGGATTCATTACCTACTAAAAAGTCAGGCATTTAAATTCCATGGCCAACATGTATCATTGGCTTTGTACTTTTCAGGACACAAGATAGAAAAATGAAATGTCCAGATACAGCATATGATAGAAAAGTCTTAAGGGTTTTGAGTAGAAAGCTTTGGGTTGTGGAGCTATTTCTGGGTTTGTCCAATTTGTACAAGAATCTTAATGATTCTGAGCCTCAGTTTTATCATTTGTAAAGTTGAACAATTATATGTACATGTAAATTTGTGGTACAAATGAATGCAATGACATACATGCCTTGCCAACAGGGATTTGCCTCCGATCTCATCATGCAACTTTTCCTTTTTCTCTGTAGAGAACTGAAGGCACAATATGATGCTGCACTTAACTTTGTACTCAATGTAAGCCAGCAATGTGAGACCTCTGCTACTCATACCCACTAGCACGATCTCCATGGGATTCCTATCATGTTAACTCAGAGTTCTAAGACCAGATGCAAACTAGAAATACTGTAAATGCAACACAATGCCATAGTATAGGAAAAGAGAAAAGAAATGTGAAATTTATTTAATAAGTGTTTGTAGATGAAGAGGCAGAGCAGGCATTATCTTGAAGGAATAAACTCTTAAGGATATAGTTTTTATGCCTAATATCCTTCACTGATTATCTAAATATCAGCCTTAATTTTTTTTTTTTTTTTTTTTTTTTTTTTGCGGTACTGGGGATTGAACTCAGGGGCATTCTACCTCTGAGCTATACCCCCAGCCCTATTTATTATTCTTTATTTTGAAACAGGGTCTCCCTAAGTTGCGGAATGCCTCACTAGGTAGCTGAGGCTGGCCGCGAACCGGGATCCTCAGGTCTCAGCCTCCCGAATGCTGGGATTACAAGCGTGCGCCACCACGCCCGGCTCAGCCTTAATTTTTGGTGAATAAGAATGAAAAATACACAATTTGTCCAAAGTATTTTAAATGTCCCCCTCCCACCCTTGGAAGAATGAAGAGATCAGGGAGAAAGAAGCATGAATGCCTTTAAATTTGGAATTCCATATATTTAGAGTTACAGTAACATTGTGAATAGCATAGTAGAATTTTGTGAAACTATTAACAGGTGTGTTTCTATTTGATGTTCTCAACTACTCTTTGAAATAGACAAGATATTATTATTGCCTTGCATTAGTCAGCTTTCTGTTACTATAACAATATAGCTGAGCCAATTAACCTATAAAGAGAGAAAGTTTATTTGTGCTCATAGCTTTGGACGTTTCAGTCCATGATCAATTGACCCAGTTGCTTTGGGCTTGTGACAAGACAGCATGGCGGGAAGCATGGGGTGGAACAAAACTGCTCACCTCATATCCAGGAGAAAAGAAGAAGGGAGCAGAATCTCACAATCCATTTTTGGAACATGCCCCGAATGACTTCCACTAGGCCCTGCTGCTTAAAGTTTCCATCACTTCCCAAGAACGCCACCCTAGAGACCAAGGGTATGGCAGAGATGTGAGACCAACAGTGGAACCATATATGTCTCTTAAAGCTTTTGCCAGAACTTAACATAGGACACTGCTTTCACATCATTGACTTGTGCTTTAGCAAATCACACATTTAAACCTTCTATCAGGAATAGGAACAATATTAGCCTCTTATAGGAACAGAGAGCAATTGGGAACGATGTGCACAGAAAGGAAGTATTAGACCTGAAGCTAAAGCTGAAGTTTTCAGATCCCTAAATACAGTACTGTTGTACCAAGCACCTCTGGTAGTAAATAAACATAGGCACATAATATGTAAATTACAAATCATTTTATGATAATTTTTGAATTGAGAGAAGAGGCCCAACTGAAGATAAATTTTGAGAGTCTTCAGGGGATAAATGTTTGAAAGCCATGAAACTAGTCACAATAATTAAGAGAGTAAAAACAGAAGAAAAGACCAATGTTTGGAGGTCAGGGAGATGAGAAGGAACAAGAGAGACAGAGAGAGATGAGAGAGAGAGAGAGAAAGAGAGAGAGAGAGAGAGAGAGAGAGAGAGAGAGAGAGAGAGAGAGAGAGAGAGAGAGAGAGAGAGAGAGAGAGAGAGAGAGAGAGAGAGAGAGAGAGAGAGAGAGAGAGAGAGAGAGAGAGAGAGAGAGAGAGAGAGAGAGAGAGAGAGAGAGAGA
>PVLC010000349.1:0-130041 GCA_004027655.1 Graphiurus murinus | reverse complement strand
TAAAATCTATAGACTATACAAGTATGGTTTGGGAGGGGTGGTGTGAATATAGTTTTGATTAGAGGGAGCTGGCTGGGAAATGAAGTGGGTTCCAATTCCAAGTGGAAGGTTAACCTTCCATAGAAGAATGGGAAAATCATCTACAGTTATAAAAGGGAAGGCAGTGATATAAGAGGGGTAACAAATGGAAGCAGGGAGAATATATTTAATGGTGAAAACTTGTACAAAATTTCTTCTGGACACTATACTTAAAAAAATAAAAAAGCAACATCCTCAGACAAGGCAAAGGTGAGGTTTAACAACAGAAGTGAAGATATGAATCAGTTGTCTAAGACACTTGGAGGATGAATGCACCATTTTGTGTAGTGCAGCTGGAAACACAGAGCTGAGATGCACGGAGGTTCAGACATGAGTATATCACCATGAAATGAAAACCAGACAAGCCCTCAGAGATGGGCTCAACAAGCCAGTGCAGAAGAGAATATATGGAAAGCTAGATTTGAAAGGGAGACAGTGCCTAAGGAGTTAGAGGGGAAGGCAGAAGAGTGATTATGCTGGACAGGGAGTTTAATCTAGATGGGAAAGGAAATGACAATGCAGAGATGGTATTGGACAGTAAAACATGGAAGTTTCAGTAGATCACAGGTCTTGGGGCTGGGAGGTCATAAAACAGGATTTTAAAGTTGAGACCATCTGGATGTATTTTAGTTAAGGGTGGTAATGAAGTCAAAGGTGTGACCTTTGTAGTAAAAAGGTCTCTCACACAGTTGAGAGACCATTGGAGCAGAGAGTGAAAAGAAATTTAGAGACCAAAGTATTAAAAATGAATCTTTCCAAAAGAATTAATGTCATAATAACTATAGTGACACTTGCACATGTGTGTTTATAACAGCACAAGTTATGGAACCAAACTAGATGTCTATCAACAGATGAAGGGATAAAGAGAGGGATAAAGAAAATGTAATATATAGCCGGGTGTGGTGGCGCACGCTTGTAATCCCAGCATTCGGGAGGCTGAGACCGGAGGATCCGGGTTTGCGGCCAGCCTCAGCTACCTAGTGAGGCACTCCGCAACTTAGTGAGACTCGGTTTCAAAATAAAGAATAAAAAATAGGGCTGAGGGTATATCTCGGAGGTAGAATGCCCCTGAGTTCAATCCCCAGTACCGCAAAAAAAAAAAAAAAAGAAAATGTAATATATATACACATAATAGAATTTTACTCAGCCATGAAGAACAAAATTATGTCATTTTCAGGAAAATGGATGGAACTAGAGAATATTATGCAAAGTGACATCAATCAGTATTAGAAAGTCAAGGGTCATATGTTTTCTCTCATATGTGGGAGCTAGAGAGAAAATAGGAAGCAAAAGGGACTTCGGATAAGTGAGGAGAGACCTGTAGTGGAAGGGGCTTGGGGAGAGGAAAAGGGAGGCTTGATGAATGAAAAGATTCAAATAGTGCTATATCTGCACATAACATATGAAAGTATCACTACCAGCCTCAATAGCATGTATGGGGGTGGGCAGGGAGCGGGATGAAGTCTGGAGAAACACACCAAGTGCTATGTACCTGTATGTTTACATCACTTTGAATCTCACCATGATGTATAATTGCAATGCACAAATTTTTTTGCATGCATATTAGGATGATCAAAATTGATAGCAAGAATAGAATTGGACAAGTTCACTGAGCCAGGAGCTAAAAGCTTATGGCAGTGAAGGGGAACAATCTGGAAATGACCACAAGAAGGAGGTATAGTGGGTGCTATAGTTTGATGAATGTGGTGTAAATAGATTGTGTGTGTGTGTGTGTGTGTGTGTGTGTGTGTGTGTGTGTGTGTGATGGAGGCATTAAGCAAGAACAAAGTTATGAAGTGACCATAAGCCCCCTGGGCCCAGTGGCAGGAGGGCCTAGGAGAGAAAATATCCACTGCTTAGAAGCTCTGCAGAGGAAGCAGTGAGTTTAGAGTGACCCAGTTTTTATTTAGAGCAAGTCAGCAAAAGGAACATTCAGAAAATAGTCTGAAGATCAAGGAGATTTTGCTTATGATTGACCTTGAGCTTTAGAATTGCTCATGATTGACCTTGAGCTTCAGAATGTCTAGTGGAAGGGTTCCAGGAATAAAGGGCAGGTGGGAGGTAGGTTAGGAGGGGTCCTCATGAAGTGGTATAGGGATGGAAATCTGGAGAATAAAAGATGGCCTGGGGGTCCTGGGCTGCTTTGGTGATTGGAGGCAAAACTGAACAAGCTGAGGTCTGATGGTGTTAAGGCACATGTCACCAGGAGCCTGTGAGTGTCTGGCTGTGTTTACATGGAGACAAGGAAGAGTTGATATCTTATCTGAAGTGTCCAGGGCTCTAGCATTTCCTCCTCATTCCTGTGGGAGTCACTGGGTGTCCTATTTGTATTTTATTCCCAGTGCCATCCAGTACACAGACATGGTGCTCAGTTAATGTCTGTTGACTGAGATCTTTTCCTGTTTAAAGTAAATGATCAGTAAACACCAGTTAGATTTGAAGGCTGGATGTATGTAATATAGGTGAAGCAATGCTAAGTAACTTTGAATGTCTGTGGAGCATCCCTGCCTGTGATATCAGACACCACTAAGTTCTGCATGGCAGAAGGATCTGAGGATGAATCATCACTGACTCACAGATCCAGCTTGTTTTACCTGCAGCACTCACTTTAAGTCACAATGACCTTTTCTGACTACCTGTAATGACTCACAGTGGGGACAGCATTTCCTGGATAGTGCACTATTAATAGACTGATTAGCAGCACCATTTCTTGTTCCTTAGCATGAAAAGAAAAGTGAAGCAAAAGAACAGGGATTTAATGCTACGTTTTTCTTCACTCAGTTGAGAAATACATCTGAAAAATACTATAAAATTTCCTGTTTTAAGAAGGTAGTGTTTGCAAGGTGATTTTAGTCTGTGTTTGCAAGGTGATTTTAGTCTTCAGCTACTGAAGGATTTTTTTTTAAAGTCATTAAACAGTTTATTACTTTTACTGATGTAGAATAAAAGACAACATAGAGACATAAGAATCAAGAAACCGTAAAGTGCCTCCTTTAGAAATGTTTTGGTTGGAGGAGTTTCTATTGTTAAATTAGACTAGGTGGCTTAAATTTCTTCATAATACAAAGTTCAAATTAATGTAAATCTATAAAATTTGAAAATTTTGGGCCAGATGTCCTTACAGTAATCCTGATTTCTATGTACTGCCCCATTCGTATGTTGGAGCCCCAACTTCCAATGTGACCATATGGGGAGATAGGATCTTTAGGAAGGAATTAAGGTTAAATTAGGCCATAAAAGTGGTACCCTAATCCCATAAAATAGTGGCTTTTAAGAAAATGAATATATGTATGAGTTCCTTGCTATTTTGTATTTACCCCTTATCAGTTGTATGGTTTTCAAATATCTTTTCCCATTTCACAGGTTGTCTTTTCATTTTATTGGTTATTTCTTTTGCTATGTAGGTTTTTAGTCTGATGTAATCCCATTTGTTTATTTTTTACTTTTGTTGTCTGTGCTTTTGGTATCATCTCTAAAAGTCATTGCCAAGGCCAATATCAATGAGCTTTTCTCCTCTTTTTTTTTTTGGTAGTTTTTTTTGTTGTTGTTGTTTGTTTTCAGGTCTTGCATTTGCTTGGGCGTGGAGAAATGGGTTTCTTGGTAAAAGCTGCAAATTTTCAGTTATAGGATGAATAAATTCTCAGGATCTTATATATATAATGGTGACTCTAGTTAATAGTTATTGTTTGCTTGGAAACAGCTAAGATAGTAGATCTCAGAATACAGTTATAGTTAGATATAAAACGCCCCCTAAAGAGCTCACTTAATATTTGGAGCTGATGCAATTGAGTCATGAGGGTTGTAATCCCAGAAGTGGATAAGTTAATTGTAATGGATTTACCTGGGCGGTTCCCCATAGGCCAGTAGAGTGTGACTGGAGGTAGGTCCCTGGGGGTGTGGCCTTGGAGATTATATAAAAGGTTCCTTCTCCCCTTGTGCTCTCTCTCTCTCTCTCTCCAACTCTCTCTCTCTCTCTCTCTCTCTCTCTCTCTCTCTCTCTCTCTCTCCCCCTCCCTCCCTCCCTCCCTCCCTCCCTCCCTCAGTGATGTAAAGAGCACAGCCTATGTGCTCTCCCTCCACCTCCTGCTAGTATTCCCTTAGATCCAGGGTCTTCAGCCTCACATGAACTAAGCCACAAACCATAAGAAAATGAATCTTCTTTCCTCTAATTATGTGGTCAGATATTTAGATTATGGCTGTAAGAATGGTGATGGACACACACACACACACACACACACACACACAAAAGGTAACAATATATAGCGATGATTGTGTTGATTAATTGAATTGTGATAATCATTATACAAGTTAATGCATGTCAAATCATTATGAAGTACACCCTGAATTTGTATACATTTTGTCAATTATAGCTCAACACAATTGAACAAAAAGAGTAAGATAAAGAGATCTCTTTCTGTACTACATGAGAACATGATAGAAAGCAGCTGTCTGTAAGATAGAAAAAGGGCCCTTAACAGATATCAACTCCAGCACCTTATTCTTATACTTCCAGCCTCCACAACTGTGAGGAAACAGTTTATTTAAGCCACTTTGTCTATGGTGCTTTGTTATGGTACCCTGAGATAATGAAGATACCAACCTGCCCAGTTTTCCAGAAATGATGTTTATTTCTGAATGAATGATAAGAGTTGTATCTCATTCTTGGTCAAGAACTGAATGCTTGAACTTTACACAACAGGAAAATGGTTGCTGGAAATATTTAATTGTTTTAAGAGATGTTAAGATCCTCCCTAGAATGCTAGTGTCTCCTTGGCATGGGCTTACTGGTATGTCATTAGCCTGCTGATTCTTTCAGCAAACAATCTGCTGATTGGTGAAAGACTGTGAAAGAAGGAAAGTTTTGAGTAATATCTTGTCTTTCAGAACTCAGATGACTTACCTGTCTCTAATACCCACCTTTGTGCCCGGTATGGATCAGGAAATTGAGGAACAGAAAAGTCATTTGTGCTTTTTGTTTTTCTAATTTACTGTCAAGAAGCAAGTGGCTAAGCCAGTATCAAGACTTTTTCAGTTGGATCAATAAAAACAATCACATTTCAATGCCACTGTGATGTACCTCAGATTTAGCAATCTACTCAAGTAGATGTTAGAAAATAAAAAAGAAAGAAATGGTTGTGCACAAGAAAATATACATACATTAAAAAAGTATTAATTCTTACTCTTAGTCATCCCCCATATTACTTCAAAATTCTTACTATGAAAGTGAATAAGTTTAGTTACCTAAACTTACATTGTTCCTTTCAGTTAGCTGATCTTTTAAGAAAAGTCATAAAATGTTACAGTTATAATTAAAAATGAAGAAAAAAAATGACCTAAAAAACATATATCTGTTCTCCAACCAGTTGGTGACAGACCTGGCCAAAAGCACGCAAAGCCAGCTCTATGGAAAGAAGTTACTGCCTCCCACCTGGGGCAGATGCATTCTTCCCCCGCCATAATTTCAGATGGCACATTTTTGCACCATATTAAGCTATAAAAGAAGATCCAAAATAATTGGCTCCCACTAATGTATTAACTTTATATTTAAAAAATATTAGCATTTAAAAGCATTAATCTGATGCCCTAGACCATCTGACTAGGAACAAGAAAAACATCTGTGACCCTTGTGTAAAAAATTGCTGTCATCTGCCAAGTTTTCTGTCTACACCTTTTCTCTTTTCCTTTTCTCCTTTGACTCCTTGAAGCTCTGAATCTATCATCTGCTCTACACTATTTCCTCCTTCCCTGGGAAGGCAACGTAGAGAAGTAGGGAAGTGTGGCAGTACTTACCAAGCTTCAGAGTCATAACAAGCTTGAGTGTTAGCTTAACCACTGAGTAGCTATGTGATTCTGGACAAGTCATTTCACCTTTCTGTGGCTCAGTTTTCTTGCTTCTAATAAGGGGAAATGTACCTGATTAGAGGGTAATTAGATGGAGTAATTGAAATAATATAGATAATACTTCTTGCTTAGGTCAAATGTAAGCCATAATTACTTCATTATTATATGTGGGCATTCATATTAACTGGACTTATTAATCTTTTGTTTGTTTATATATAAGCATGTAACATATATGTTTGTTATCTATAACAAGCATGTACATATGTTATTTACATATAACATATATGTGTTTGTCAAGAAACTAAGGGTGGGGGAAATTGATCTGTTTTCCCTCTAGAAGTTTTATAACGTCAGACAACTGTTTCCTCTAAGAGACTCCTTGACTATTTGTGCTTCTCTCTCCTCTTTTCTCACAGTGTCTCAGATCTATCACATTTGCTGTTTCTATTATCTCCTCTCTGAGAGCCTAATGGTGTTCATCTGTATTCTATGGGGAGCCTGAGGACCTTGTCCTGTGTTCTCTCATAATCTGAGTATCTTCTCTATGTCCACCTGGCCAGATGTTCTTAGCATGAATGTTCTCTCCATTCCGTTCACTTGACTGAATAGCCGAGCAGACTGTGTTCCCTTTACTTTAACATAAGGATCTTGAATTTTTTTCTTAACTATTCCCTTTGTTCTGTTAAAGATTCAAGCACAACTTATGTTTTTTGTTTTTTTTTTTTTACTTTAGAGAGGCCATTACTAGGTCTTTATTCCTTCCTATTTCCATACTCTTTCTTTTCTGTTCTTTTCAGCTAATTTTGAAACCATTCTCCTGCTTGCTTATTTCCCGACTCTATAGTCAGTGATCAGCTTCCACTTTCCTTTACATACCAATTTTTTTCTGGGACCGGAGTCTTCCTATACGCTGGAATATTCTTTTTCTTTCTGTTCTTTTGACCAATTCTTATTCATCTTTTAAAATCCCAAGTTAGATGCTAGAGAACATTCCATGATGTCTCAGTTCTCTCATTTTATGTATTCAGCATATTCTGTGCTTCTTTAAGATGCATATATTAAGTTAAATTACTTATGTGCATATTTATTGAGTGGCTGCCTCCTCCACTAGGCCAAAGGTTGGGGTTTTGTTCACTGATAAAACTTTAGTATCTAAAACAATGCTTGATAGCTTGATAGAGAGCAACTACTCAGTAAATACTTGCTGTATCAATGAGTGAGTGAGTGAGTGAGTGAATGAATGATTTGCATACACCCTTCCAATACTTCTCATGATATAACTTTTCTCTGATAGTCCCTCTACCAAAACTAACCATTCTAACCCCCTAAGTGAAACATACCAGACTGAAGGTTCGTCTTCTCTCCATGCCAAAATTTTATATTTATATTTCTCTGTTCAAACTCTCCTAACTTCAACTCCCAGAAATTTAAAGCATATCTCATTCAATTCCCAATACACACTATCAATTCCCTTTTCCTCAGTTAGCTCTCAGAACTACATGTCTCTATCCAGAAGAGTGTCTCCAGTGATCTCTCTGGCTGAGTAGCTCCATACATCTGAAACAGATACTCAAGGTCAATCTCTTCTTGACAATGTTCTCTAATAATCTCTTCTTCTCACTACACCTCCACAGTGTTTTTCATCTACTTTTTTATACTCTTCATCTTTATAATTTTTTATGAAGTTGGAAGAGGCATGCACAGTTCTCTTTCAGTTCTGTTTTGTTGCCTGTCTCCTGCCCTTCTCCAGCAGATATTTTGAGGTTTAAGCCCAAAATGCTTTTATTATTTTCCTGCCTGCCTGCTCCATATCCTGAGTAGGTTTCCTGCCTGGCAGCTATTTCTCCAGTTGTAGCTCTTCATTTTTTAAAAAAAAACATACTCCCATGCATTTTCATTACTCATAAAGACCGAGGAGGAAACACTTGGACAACTTGATGATAATCTGTGAAGTTAGCAAATATCAGGATAAAATCTGGGGAAAACCATGGAGTCAGTGACAGGTTTCTTTACTTCAGGTAAGTCTCAGATTGTGATTTGAAATGTTTTTATCCTAAAACACATGAGGCTAAAATGTGTTCTAGTGGAGAACTTCATTTAAAAAAAAAATCCAAGTGAATTGTCCGTAAGAAAAACAGAGCAAGTTAAGTTCAAATTTCTCAGAGGAATCTTTGAATGTTTATGTCTATGGAGAGGGACTACATAGGGCTGTCTTAATCCATTTGTGCAGCTATAGGAGAATACCTTAGACTGGCTAATTTTTAAAGAACAAATGTTATTTTCTCACGGCTCTGGAAGCTAAGTCCAAAGTCAGGGTGCGACCATCTGGTAGGGGCCTTCTTTCTGTGTCCTCACAGGGTGTAAGATGCAGGAGGAAGGGGATAAATGTTGTGTTCCCACAATTCTGAAGAGCAAGCTGAACACTGCATTAGGTGTTTTTTAAAAAGCGGTTAATTCCATTCATGAGAGAATAACTCTCATGGCTTGATCACCTCTTAATATCAGCACATTAGCTATTAAGTTTCAATACCCAAATTTTGGAAGAAACACGTTCAAACCATAGTAGGGCCCCTGAAAGAGTAAGAGCCCTTCAGTTATTTTAGAGTGAACTGAAGGGAACTTTAGAGGGGAACAGAAGCCTTGGCAGCCAGCAGCTGAAGCAGCATGATGACCAGGGAGAAAAGATGGAGGGAAGGAAGAAGCCAAGGAATGTGGTCTAAAGTGAGAATAAACTAGGGGTATCTCACAAAAAAGAGTGAGGACAATTGTGTAGTGTCAGTGCTTGGGGAATTGAAGAAAGGAAAAGAGGGAAATGCTGCTGTGGATTATAAATTATAACTTTATGATACTACACTAGTATTGGAATTCCTCTTTAGTGAGGCTTGGTGGTTATACTGTCTTCTTTTGAGCACAATGTTGTGCATAGATTAGATTACATAAGATGCCAGGGTGCTTTTGTTCTGCTCTTGTTTTTCAGATTTCATTTGTTTTCTGTGATGTTGTACTTATTCGCTATTCTCAGCCATGCTTCTGAGTAGCAGATCAACACAGATCTGTGCCAGAATTTCATTTTCACCATGACTGCCAGTTCCCTGGATGCCGGGTATAAGAGAGTGAGGCTTAATTATATGTGAGCCATTATGGTTCTTGGACTATAAGTACAAAGCCAGGGGATAGAATGTACATTTAGGACATGATGCTGTGGGAAAACAGGCTTGGGCAGCACTACAAAATCATAAACTTGAAAGGAGCAGTTTTCAGTTTGAACTCCATAGATCCTCATTTTCTCAAGATATCAGAATCAGAATGTAAAGAAGAGGTTGGTGTCAGACCCCCACAGAGTGGCTTTAAGATACTGCTTTACTGTACCAGGGGAGGTAGAATCCCTAAGGACTGGGCTATTACTGTGTAACTTTATTGACACAGACTTTTAATCTACGGATATAAACTTTTTCTACAAGAAATGGAATATATTCTCAAAAAGAACCAAACCAGAAGACAGATGAAAGAACTTTGAATCATGGTTTAAATATATCACTAAAATGGTTCCAGGATTTAAATCCTCAGAGTCTAAGAAATGCTTATGCCAAGCAAGAGCCCACAGGCCCAGTCACAGAAACTCTTGTTTCCCAGCTACTTAGTCGACAGAAATGACCATCTCTGTGAAGAACTCTAGTCCTTTTTTTTTTTTTTTTTCAGTACTGAGGATTGAACCCAGCTATAGCCCTCCAAGCTATACCCCTGACTCTAATTTTATTTTTTATTCTTTATTTTGAAACAGGGTCTCACTAAGTTGTGGAGGGCCTCACTAAGCATCTGAGCCTGGCTATGAACCTGCAATCCTCCTGTCTCAGCTTCCCAAGTACTGGGATTACAAGCGTCCACCACCTAGCCCTTCTTAAAACAAAGATATGATGGGTAACAATGGCTCACACTCCCAAAATTAACTTATGACCAGATATCAGTGGGCAGGGAAGAACTGTTATACCTAAGTGTTCAGAAGGAAAGAACTCCAACAGTGAATTTTTATCAGGGCTGTAAAATGATACTCAGAGTATCAAAACCAGAACAAACAAACACAAAATACTGAAAAAGATTTGTAATTCAGCCAAGTATGGTGTGGGGTATGCCTGTAGTCCCAGGACTTGGGAAGCTGAGACTGGAGGGTTGTGAATTCAAAGCAAGACCCTGTTTCCAAATAAAAAATAAAATAAGGCTGAGGTTGTAACTCTAAGGAAGAACCACCCTGGTTTTAATCCCAGCACCACAAAAAGGAACAAAAAGAAGAAAAATTTCCATGATAAACCAGAGAGATCTTGAAATTTTCCCTGTAAAAAACGCTAGTGAGAAACAAGGGATGGAAGAAGAATTTCTTGTCAGTACTTTCAGAACAAGGCAAAATAATTGAGCTCTACAGAGTGATGGCCAAAAAGACTCAGGTAGCTAGAATAATGTAGGAAATTAGACCTTTCAAAGTCAGACCTTCTGTTCCAAACAAGGTCAAGGTAAGAGCAGTAAGAAAGCCCTCATTTAAATAAAGCAACAGACTATTGGAAGCGTCCTTGAACTCAGGGTGGAGGTTGATTTCTGGAACTTTCTTCCCATATAGTTGTGTTGCTATAATCATTCTTCTGTATTTCCACTTTCAGTGCACAGTGCAACAAGCTAAAGAACCATATCCAGAACTGTCTGCAATTTTAACAGTTGGAGATAGCTCTGCCTTCAGTTAGAGCCATGATAAATCATTAGTAACCTTCTGATCTATAGATAGAAGAATTATTCCTTGCCTTTCCAGAGTCACAGACTTTTGAAAGGGGAAAAAATAAAATCTTCAACTACCATTTTTACCTGCAGAAAACTCTCCATTCTCCAAGTACAAATATGGCAAGACAGGACCTGATTGGAGCTATGCTTCTCATGGGTTTTCAAATGCTTAGCCTTAGAAGAGGCAATGGAGGGTCAGAGAAGACGGTACAAGTCTGAACTTCTACCGTCCTTCTATAGGAGACCTCAGTCCTCCAATGGGGGCAGAAATCATGAAAGCCTGACAGGGGTCAAAAAGGAAATGAGAGATGTGTTTGGGTATTTGGGACCTAAACTGAGTCATAAAGGATGAATAAGTGTTTGTTAGAAAGAGGATATTGTGGGCAAAAACATGGAGTGAAATTTAAAATTGAAGATTGCTAGAAGTTAAGGCATATACATGGGAATGGCAAGAAATTAGTATAGCAAGGTAAACTAGATCACCCTTAGAGTATGGGGGACATCAGGAAAACATATTTGAAGGGCCTCTTAAAATTACATTGATTAAAGCCATATTACAAAATTTATGGGTTAATGTCAGGTGTAGTGATTTATTCTGTATTTTCAAATGCACCATTCCTGGCTGGTTTCATATCTCCCACTGAAAGAAAAAGGTCACAATGCTATTATAACTCCAGTACTATGACTGCTCAAAACCTATTTGTATTGAAACACTACAGACTTTCTTACCTATAATGTTTTCTAATGCCACCTCTTTTTTTGTTGTTGTTGTTGTACTGTACAGGGGAATTCTATCTTCAAGATACACCCTAGCCTTTTATTCATTTTTTATTTTTTTATTAATTGGTGCATTGTAATCATACATCATTGTTAGGTACAAGCTAATAAAGGCATCATATATGCACACGTTTCTCATTTAAACCCTTCCCCAATTCCCACCCCACTCCCTTGCCCTCCCTCCTTCTCAAGTTCAGTTTATGATTGACTTGGATATATTTGTGAAAGTACATCATGTTCATTAGGGTGCCCCCCACCCCCTCCTCCCACACCCCAACCCCCTCCATCACCTTCCATTAAGTCAGCTTCTTTGTTTATCTAGGGTTTCTCCTTTTTCATATGGAGTCCCTGTTATGCCCCATCTTCTCCCTAGCATCCGCATATTAGGGAGAACATATGCTTTTTAACTCTTTGTGACTGACTAATTTCACTTAACATAATGTTTTCCAGTTGCATCCATTTCCCTGCAAATAACATGATTTTGTTCTTCTTTATGGCAGACTAAAATTCCATTGTGTACATATCCCATAGTTTTGTAATCCATTCATCTGTCGATGGACATCTTGGCTGTTTCCATAGTTTGGCAATTGTGAATTGTGCAGTTATAAACATAGATACACATGTATCGTCTGATAATTTGGTTTCCATTCTTTTGAGTAGATACCCAGAAGTGGTATTGCTGGATCATATGGTAGGTTCATTCCCATTCGTCTGAGGATCCTCCATACTGTTTTCCAAAGTGGTTGCATTAATTTATAATCCCGCCAACAATGTATTAGGGTCCCCACATCTCCACACCCTCACCTGCATTTATTGTTGTTCGTGTTTTTTACGATTGTCATTCTGATTGGAGTTAGGTGAAATCTCAATGTAGTTTTGATTTGCCTCTCTGATTGTTAATGATGTGGAACATTTCCTCATATATTTATTGTACATTTGTATTTCTTCTTTTGTGAGGTATCTATTTAGATCATTTGCCCATTTTTTGATTGGGTTGTTTGTTTTGTTAGCTGTGAGTTTCTTGAGTTCTCTGTGTATCCTAGATATTAGTCCTCTATCAGAAGAGTACTTGACAAAAATTTTCTTCCACTCTGTGGGCTCTCTGTCGATGTTCTTAATAGTTTCCTTTGATGCACAGAAGCTCTTCAGTTGAATGCAATCCCATGTATTGATCTTCCTGAGGGTTGCTTGTGCTTTTGAGGTCTTGTTGAGAAAGTTTTTACCTGTGCCTATGGGTTGTAGTGTTGGGCCTATGCCCTCTTCAAGTAGCTGCAAGGTCTCTGGCCTGACTTCCAGGTCTTTGATCCAGCTTGAGTTGACTCTTATGCAGGATGAGAAACTGGGGTTTATTTCCATTTTCCTGCATATGATTAATCAGTTTTGTCAACACCATTTGATAAAGAGGCTATCTTTTTTCCAGTGTATGTTTTTGGCTCCTTTGTCAAAAATCAGTTGACTGTAAGCACGTGGGTCTGCTTCTGAGTCTTCTATTATGCTCCATTGGTCTATGTATCTGTCTTTGTGCCAATATCATGCTGTTTTATTACTGTGGCTTTGTAGTAGAGTTTGAAGTCAGGTATTGTGATACCTCCTGCATAGTTCTTGTTCCTAAGAACTACTTTGGCTATCCTGGGCTTTTTGTTGTTCCAAATGAATTTAAAGGCTGATTTTTCTATGTCTGTGAGGAGTGACCTTGGTAATTTCATGGGTATTGCATTGAATCTGTAGATCGCTTTTGGGAGGATGGCCATTTTGATGATATTTATTCTGCCTATCCAAGAGCATGGAAGATCTTTCCATCTTCTAAGGTATTCATCAATTTCTTTTTTCAACTTTTTATAGTTTTCCTTATAGAGATCTTTTACCTCTTTGGTTAGTTTTATCCCTAAGCATTTTATTTTTGGGGGTGCTATTGTGAGTGGAATTGTTTCTGGATTTCTTTTTCAGTGGATTTATGGTTGGCATATAGGGAAGCTTCTGATTCTTTAAGATTGATTTTGTATCCAGACAATTTGCTGAATTTGTTGATCAGTTCTATAAGTTTTTTTGGTTGACTTTGTTGGGTCTTCTAAGTATAGTATCATGTCATCTGCAAAAATGGGTAGTTTTAGTTCTTCTTTCCCTATTTTTACCCCTTTGATTTCCCTCTCTTGCCTTATTGCTCTGGCTAGAGTCTCAAGTACTATATTGAACAGAAGAGGTGATAATGGACATCCTTGTCTTTGTCCTGATTTTAGTGGGAACTCTTGCAATTTTTCTCCGTTTAATATGATGTTGGCTGTGGACTTTTGTATATTTCTTCTATGATGTTGAGGTATGTTCCTTCTATTCTGATTCTCTGAAGTCCTTTTAGCATGAATGGGTGTTGGATCTTGTCAAATGCTTTTTCAGCACCGATTGAGATGATCGTGTGATTTTTGTCTTTGATTCTGTTTATGTGGTGAATTACATGGATTGTTTTCTATATATTGAACCAGCCTTACATCCCTGGGATTAACCCGACTTGGTCATGGTGTATAGTTTTCTTGATGTGGTTTTGAATGCACATTGCTAGTGTTTTGTTTAGCAGTTTTGCATCAAAGTTCATCAATGATATAGACCTATAGTTTTCTTGAGATATCTTTATTTTGCTTTGGTAACAATGTGATGTTGGCTTCATAGAATGTGTTTGGGAGGGTCCCATTTCTTTCTATTTCCCAGAATAGTTTGAGGAGTATTGGGATTAGCTCTTCTATAAATGTTTTATAAAATTCACTTGGAAAACCATCTGGCCCTGGGCTTTTGTTTGATGGTAAAATCTTTATTGCTGTTTCTATCTCTTTGATTGTTATGGTCGATTTAAGTTTTCTATATCTTCTTGACCCAATTTAGGAGGGTTGTATGTGTCTAGAAATTTGTCAATTTCTTCTTGATTTTCCATTTTGTTGGAGTATAGTTTTTTCAAAATAGTTTCTGATGATACTCTGTATTTCTATACTGTTGGTGGTAATATCCCTTTTTTCATCTCTTATTTTGGTAATTTGGGTTGATTTTCTCTTTCTTTTGGTTAGATTAGCCAATGGTTTCTATATCTTGCTTATTTTTTCAAGAAACCAGCTTTTGGTTTTGTTGATTTTCTTTATTTTTTTTAAATTCTCTACTTCATTAATTTCTGCTCTGATTTTCATAATTTCCTGTCTTCTACTAGCTTTGGGTTGGACTGTTCTTGTTTTTCAAGTGCTTTGAGCTATGTCATTAGGTTATTTATTTGGTGATTTTCTGTTCTTCTTATGTGGGCACTCAGTGCTATAAATTTTCCTCTTAGTACTGCCTTCAAAGTGTCCCAGACGTTTTGATATGTTGCATCTCTGTTTTCATTGGTTTCTAGGAATTTTTTAATCTCTCCCCTTACTTCTATGACCCAATCCTTATTCAGCAGTGTAGTGTTCAGTCTCCATGTGTTTACATGGTTATTCTGTGTCTTCTTAGAGTTGATTTCTAGTTTCACTCCACTGTGGTCTAAAAAGATGCATGGAATGTTGTTACATTTTTTTAATTTGCCAGTGCTCGATTTGTGGCCCAGAATGTGGTCTATTTTGAAGAAGGTTCCATGTGCAGCTGAGAAAAATGTGAATTCAGCTGTAGTTGGGTGAAAGAGTCTATATGTGTCTAATAGGTCCATTTGGTTTATGTTATTCTTTAGGTCTGAGGCATCTTTACTGACCTTTTGTTTAGAAGATCAGTCTAGTGATGTAAGAGGAGTATTGAAGTCTCCTAGTATTAGTGTATTGGGATCTATGTGTGTCTTTGTATCATGCAGAGTTTGTTTTATGAAAGTGGCTGCACCTATGTTTGGGGCATAGATGTTGATAACTGTTATTTCCTCTTGTTGGATTGTTCCTTTTACTAATAAAAAATGAATGAGATCTGGGCCAATTTTAAAAGAGCTAACCTAAGAATAATAGACATAGAAGGGGTATTAGAAGTTGAAACTAATGGAATAAACAATCTTTTCAAAGAAGTAATATCAGAAGATTTTCCAAACATAGGAAGAGAAGTTGACACACAGGTACAGGAAACATACAGAACTCCCTCAAGACAAGACCAAATAAGAGGTTCACCACACCACATAATAGTCAAGTTGACTAATGTAGAGACTAAGGAGAGAATTCTAAAGGCAACAAAAGTAAAAGGCCAAGTGACATTTAGAGGCAAACCAATTAGAATCACTCCAGACCTCCCAAAGCAAGACATGAAAGCCAGAAGGGGCTGGAGTAGCATATTTCAAACTCTGAAAGAAAATAACTTGCAGCCAAGTTTCTTCTACCGAACAAAACTCTCTCTCAAAATTGATGGGGAAATAAAAACCTTCCATGACAAACAGAAACTTAATGAATTTATGTCTTCCAAACCAGCACTAGAGAAAATACTAAGAGATTAACTACAAAGAAGAACTAAGTAAACATCAGAACCAGAGAAACAATAATTTCCAGGAAGCAAACAACTAAGCAAAGAAGAATAAATGCCACCAAAACCAGAAGTCAAAACTGAAAATGTTAGGAATTAAAAATCATCTCTCAATAACCACACTGAATATAAATGTCTCAACTCCTCAATAAAAAGGCACAAGGTGGCAAAATGGATTAAAACCCAGAATCCATCTATATGCTGCCTGCAAGAAACACACCTTACAAGCAAAGTTTCTCACAAACTAAAGGTGAAGGGCTGGAGTAAGTTAATCCATGCCAATGGAACTCGAAGACAAGCAGGAGTAGCAACCATGATATCACATAAATTAGACTTCACCCTAACCTGTTTTGTATTTTTTATTTTGAAACTGAGTTATGATCCTTCTGTCTTAGCCTCCCAAGTACTGAGATTACAGGCATGTACCATCACACCTTGGTCTAATGTTACTTCTTTACTGCTGGTTACATCTATGCATCATCTCTCAGTCTGCCTAAAAAGACTGACTTCCAATGACTCTCTTAAAAGTTGTTATTGTGAAGCTGGGTGTGGTGCCACACACATGTAATCCTAGTACTTGGGGGGCTGAGATAGAAACCCTCTGGGTCTAATCCCTAGTAACACACACACACACACGCACACACGCACACACACACACACACACATTGTCATTGTACTTCCTTGATAGTGACTACCTACATAACTCTTATGCAGGAAAATGTGGAAGATAATTTTCTACAATAAATTTATAATTTATAATGTGATGGTAGAGCAACACATCTTTTCCCCATGTCTTCTCTTGAACCATTTAGGCCATAAGCATGACATTCCTAGAATGTGATTTGTCTATGTGAATTGTTATATTTTCTGCACAATGCTACAAGCAAGAAATACATGCTAGAGGCCAGTATGGTAATGAAGACTATCTCATTCATATAAGTAATGCTTGTCCCTTCTCTACCTGGAGAGTCAACCTGAACACAGTGTCATCACACACTAAGAGAGAACATAGATAAAAAACCACCATTGCAAAACCCCTCAGATGAAATAGGGACAGCCAGCTGTGGAGAAGAGCCTGGCATGTGGCATGGAGCCTATGAAGGGAGTGGGCTAGCAGCATTGGGGATCACACAGGGTAAAGGATACCTGCTACCAGCATCACCACCCTCAGAGGAGGTTCCACAGTCAGAACATGTGCCAGGGGCCAGCCCTCAAAGAAGCGGTATAGCCTGGGGGGTCTCTCGTTAGGTGGGGATCGAGACGAGGTCGAGAGCGAGTGAGAGTACGCTTACACACCATGTATGTTAAGACGCATCTGTTTTAATTCATCTCATGAGTGATATTTATGCTCATTACAACAATGTATACAAAAAAAGGAATTTTTACAGCCTTGTTTTTCCTGGAGTTAAGTGGGTACATCTTTAACTGGAAAGGCTATTTCCTATAGTGTTTGCTAAGATTAGGGGAGCAGCGGAAAAAATACAAAAGTGTAAATGAATTATTCTTTTAGTAGAAAGCAGGAGCAGCAAAGGAGGAGCAGGGGGTAAAGGTTAAAAGCGAAGAGGAACTATTCATTAGATAAATCTTTCCTATTTGCTCAGGCAGCTAAAAGTAGCGGGTTAATAAGTTTTTTTTAGGTAAGCAGAAAGTTTGGCAAGCTGTCTGTCTTGAAGCTTCCTTCTGTCTTATGATAAGAAACCTAAGTTCTCTTGACTCAGCTGCCAGTATTTGTAGAGTTAATGGATACCTCTGAGCCAGGCCTAGGCCTTTGTTCTCCTTGATGACAGCATCCTGAGCCTCTTAAAAAACCTTTTTTTAATGTGGAAGCAAAGCCCAAATTTCCAGAATAAAATAATGTAAAGCGAGAAATGTCACACGTCCCTTACTTAGCAGGCTGAGCCTTGCTCCAAGCCCTAACTGGTTAAGGTAACACCTCAAACATGGAAGGGCATATGTCAACATAATAATTTACACATGCAACTTAAGCCCAAGTATGATCAAGGGCAAGAGCCAGCCTAAGAATCTACACAGACAACTTAAGCCCAAGTGTCAGCAGTAGACTATCAGTAGACCATAGCCCCAAATCATTTTATGACCTACATGAAGGCAGTCACCCCAAATCAAGTTGTCAGCCTCCTTCTGGTGGCTCACTTTCATGCAATTGCACCCAAAGAAGTACCATATCAACTAGCAGAAATGATCCCCGAATAAAGGCCAGACATAGGTCCTGACATGACAACAAAGCATGAGTCCTTGAGCTTCTTGGGGTATCTGCTCAACCTCATAGGTGGAGTAGAGGGTTGGAAAGCACCTTGAAGAATAGGGACCAGTACTCATATGGATCTCAATCTGACTTCAAATGTCCCATCCAGATGGTCTTTCTATTCCAGCTGGTCCTAGGATTTATGGGAGAGGGATTGAAATTTTTCAAGGAAGGTGCTCCAAAACACAGTGGACTTTCTAAAGCTCAAGGGTAGGTTAGTGCTCACTCTTGACCCCAATGTATGAGCAGTACTGAAGGTAAGCTAGAGACAGCTTGTGGAAGACCTTGCAATGCTATTCTCAGCAACTTAAATTTCCTCTGTAAGTCAGTATTTCCAACATATTTTATGTTTTTGTGCAATGAATGTTATTAGGTAAACTGGAAAAAAATATTATGATCGAATAAATGGTAACACTGGACTTCTAATAGTCTTTAGTGAAATAATATGAATTTTGAATCTATAAGGATATAGACCACATCACACAGTGTTTTGTACCTTTATCTTAAAAAGCAACTAATGAAATCATTTATCTGTTACTAAATATAGTCTTAATTGGTATATTACAGGTCATACTTTGGAAAAACTTCAACAGATATGAGAACCATGGCAATGGTTTCATGCAGAATGGATTTTTATTTTAGAAAAGTCGATATGGTACAGAAAAGAAAATGGTTACAGAAGAGAAAAAAGGAAAAGAAAGTCCACGTGTAGAAGCTGGGCAGTTATTGCAACAATTAGTCAAGTATTGGGGTCTTAATAAAGCTAGTATCAATAGTACAGTGAACTCACAAAATAAGCACATGTTTTTAGATAAATCAAACTTTTAGCATCTGGCTAAGAATAACTAAATGAGGGGAAAAGCCATTTAATTATTTCAGGCTATTGCGTCTGCTACTATACTTAATGATAGCTCACACCAGAATGTGTGTGAGGATGTTTCCTTGGAGTCTTAATTATCAACTACATTTTACTCATGACCAACTAGCCCCTTTGAGTATGATTTTGGTATTTAAGGGATATGTATTTTCTATAAAACATTGCCTCTAAACAAAAGTCAGCTGCTTCATCTGGGACTCAATATGCTCCATAGCTGCAGGGAAAACTGGCTGTGTTGGACATATTGAGAGGCAATATGTCAGGTTCTGATGAGATGGCTTCTGAAGTTATTCTCAAGGGTAATTTTCGATCATACATGATTATCCTCCTTTGAAGATTATGTTAGTACCCAGTGTCAGTGTAGGTTGCAGCTATAATCACAGGTAGAACCAATGAGTGCTTACCAAACCTTTTTCTATAAATCTGCTCCTTTGGTTCTACTCTCAAACCACACATCAAAATAATTAGATCTTAGTGAAGGAGTGAGAGTTTGACTAATCTTTAGATAAAAATAGAAGCACCATGTGTATTAGAAACTGAATGGGTTTCTACTTGTCCATACCCTCACCAGCATTTGTTGTTGCTTGTGTTTTTGATGATTGCCATTGTAATTGGGGTGAAGTAAAATCTCAAGGTAGTTTTGATTTGCATCTCTCTGATTGCTAATGATGTTGAACATTTCCTCATACATTTATTGTACATTTGCATTTCTTCTTTTGTGAAGTGTCTGTTTAGATAAGTTGCCCATTTTTTTTAATTGGGTTATTTGTTTTCTTAGCTGTTTCTTGAGTTCTCTGTATATCCTAGATATTAGTCCTCTATCAGAGGAGTAGCTGGCAAAATTTTCTCCCATTCTGTGGGTCCTCTGTTGAGGTTCTTGATCGTTTCCTTTGCTGCACAGAAGCTCTTCAGTTTAATGCAATCCCATGTACTGATATTCCTTTGAGCTGCTTGTGCCTTTGGGGTCTTGTTGAGAAAGTTTTTACCAGTGCCTATGTGTTGAAGTGTTGGACCTATGCTCTCTTCAAGTAGCTACAATGTCTCTGGCCTGACTTCCAGGTCTTTTATCCACCTTGAGTTGACTCTTGTGCAGGGTGAGAATGTGGGGTTTCTTTTCATTTTCCTGCATATGGTTAACCAGTTTTGCCAACACCATTGTTGAAGAGGCTATCTTTTTTCCAGTATATGTTTTTGGCTTCTTTGTCAAAAATCAATTGACTGTAAGTGTATAGGTTTGTTTCTGAGTCTTCTATTCTGCTCCATTGGTCTATGTGTCTGTTTTTGTGCCAATATCATGCTGGTTTGTTGTTGTTGTTGTTTTACTGTGGCTTTTTAGTATAGTTTGAATAGTTTGAAGTCAGATATTGTGATGTCTCCTGCACGATTCTTGTTACTTAGTACTACATTAGCTATTCTGGGATTTTTGTTGTTCCAAATGAATTTAAGGACTGACTTTTCTATGTCTGTGAGGAGTGACCTTGGTAAGTTAATGGGTATCACATTGAATCTGTAGATCACTTTTGGGAGAATGGCCATTTTGATGATATTTATTCTACCTATCCAAGAGCATGGAAGATGTTTCCATCTTCTAAGGTCTTATTAAGTTTTTTTTTTCAACATTTTATAGATTAGTGCAACCACTTTGGAAAATAGTATGGAGGATCCTCAGACGAACCTATCTTATAATCTAGAGATACCACTTCTGGGTATCTACCCAAAAGAATGGAAACCAAACTATCAGATTGATGCATGTGTATCTATGTTTATAGCCACACAATTCATAATTGCCAAACTATGGAACCAGCCAAGATGTTCATCAACAGATGAATGGATTACAAAACTATGGAATATGTACATAATGGAATTTACTTAGCCATAAAGAAGAACAAAATCATGTCATTGGCAGAGAAATGGATGGAACTGGAAAACATTATGATAAGTGAGATTAGTCAGTCACAAAAAGTAAAAATCATATGTTTTCCCTATTATGCAGAAGCTAGGGAGAAAGTGGGACATAAGAGGGACTCTAGACAAAGAAGGAAAAACCTTAGATGAGGAAAGAAGGTGAGTTAATTGAAGGTTTTGGGGTGTGGAAGAAACACCCTAATGCCCATGATGTACTTTCACAAACATATCAAAGTCAATCACTAAACAGAACTTGATAAGAAGGGAGGGAGAGGGAGTGGGGTGGGAATTGAGGAAGGGTTAAATGAGACATGTGTGCATGTATGCCTTTACCAGCTTATACCTAACAAAGATGTATGATTACAATGCACCAATAAAAGAAAAGGAAGAAAAAGAAACTGAATGGGGTCAG
Source organism: Graphiurus murinus (assembly GCA_004027655.1). Lineage (NCBI taxonomy): Eukaryota > Metazoa > Chordata > Mammalia > Rodentia > Gliridae > Graphiurus > Graphiurus murinus. The sequence continues at coordinate 108,678 of PVLC010000349.1, read as the reverse complement.
AATTTTATTATTTTTCTGGGAAGATCTAAACTGCTCAATTTTTGGATTGTGGAACAAAAATTCAGAGAAAGAAATGGGCCAATTCTGTCCCAATGTGGCAGAACCAAGAGGTAGATCCAAATATTTCAATTTCTTTTAGAAATTTTAATCTCCAGGGACTATAAATCTCTGGCTCAGAAATTTCTAATATCCTAGTAAGGCCCTGAAAATAGAATAACTGTATTAAGGAAAGGGAAATCGCCAAATCTTTTAGAGATTTGAGGCTCTGTCTATAAGCTAATTGCAGGGGATTTAGAGTATTAATCTGGTCTGTAAGTCAAAGTGAAAAACCATGGAGGACAAATGTTGAGCTTCAACACTTTTTTTATTATAGTTCTGGAGGCTGGTAAATGCAAGATTAAGGTACCGGTAGGTTTGGTTTCTAGTAAGGACCCCTGTCTTGGTCCATAGATGATGTTTTTTCATTGTGTCTTCAAATGGTAGAAAGGAGACAAAGAAGCTCCCTGGGGCCTCTTTTATGAGAATCCTGATCCCGTGGAGACAGATCTCTCAGAACACAATAACATCCCAATAGCCCTATCTCCAAATATCATTTCTTTGGGGGTTAGGATTTCAACATATGAGTTTGGGGGTGACACAAGCATTCAGACCATAGCATCAAGTATTTGATTGGAATAGATAATTCTCACCAGTTACAGAATCTACAGCTTTATACCAGACCCATGGAGTTTATTATGTTAAAAATAGAAATACTTGTCTATCTCCATCTTTATCAAATACTAAATCAAAACCAATCAGGCATTCTTTTGAAGGAACTGTCATGAAAATAATATCATTACCAATAAATTAAAAGATGCAGTGGTGATGATTCCTATTAAAGCCTCATTCAAATTTCTAGATTGCCTGATGTAGAGTGTGGATAATCATAACCTCAATCAAGTCTGACTCATTAATGTTTCTATTCTTCATATGATTTCATTATTGGAGACTATCAACACAGTCCCTGGTACCTAATAAATAGCCAATGATGTGATGAATATTTTTAAAACATCACAAGAAGTTTGATTTTTTTAAGTATATCTTCTCAGTCTTAATTCCTGATGATGTGCTTCATTCTGTGTTTCAGTTTATTCTGTAGGATATCATATTGACTATAATATTGAATAGTAATCTACCACATCAAAGATATTCCCCTTAAAGGGTCTGCAGAGCAGGAAACAAGAATACAGTGGATGAAGCCGGGCGTGGTGGCGCACGCTTGTAATCCCAGCATTCGGGAGGCTGAGACTGGAGGATCCGGGTTCGTGGCCAGCCTCAGCTACCTAGTGAGGCACTCCGCAACTTAGTAAGACTCGGTTTCAAAATAAAGAATAAAAAGTAGGGCTGGGGGTATAGCTCGGAGGTAGAATGCCCCTGAGTTCAATCCCCAGTACTAAAAAAAAAAAAAAAAAGAATACAGTGGATGACATGATAAGATACACATGTGTAGAGCGTGGGGACATAAACCCATGAGAATATGTGGAACTTACAGCTTCTGGGTCAGTTTTGAGGTTTCAGTGGTCTGGAGCATTTTGATATGTTATAATCTTTCTTTCTTCCTTTTTTTTTGTGGTACTGGGGATGGAACTTAGGGGCATTCTACCGCTGAGCTACACCCCCAGCCCTATTTTATTCTTTTATTTTGAAACAGGGTCTCACTAAGAGCCTCATATTGTTGAGTCTGGCCTCAAACCTGATATCCTTCTATCTCAACCTCCCGAGTACTGGGATTACAAGTGTGCACCACCATGCCCAGCTTGTTATCATTTTCAAGCACAAATTGCTTGCACCTAAGACCTTATGTTTATCCCACTGTTTGGTGGGCCTCTTTTGGTGTTGAATGTAATCTACACCTCATTTGGTAATACTTTTCTGAACCATTTACTTAGTGACTGGAAAACCTTCTACTTTTTCTATCTGGTCCTGGTGGCAGTGCAGTAATCAATGTCACTTGTCACTAATGTCTCAGCAGAGTAAATAGTACTTGATAAATCTCTGGAAGATTAGATCTTTGCATGATACCTATAGCAAACCTAACTAAGAAAACCACAAAAATAGGCCCTTGGGACAAATACACATAGGCAAATAACATTTTTCTCTTTGAAAAACAGCTCTTTGATTTTTTATTGGACACTGATAAAAACTAAATGCCTGATTATGAGACATCTAGTGATCTCAGCTGCTTGTCATGACCATAGTGTTATCACATTCACTTATTTTCATCAAGTGAAAGAGGTTTGTGTGGAGCAAGTCCTGAAGACAAAAATCATAAACATGACAAATGACTTTCAGCAACTCATCTCTGGGCCCCAACCCATACTATGCCCCAAGGAGAGTTAGTAACCATGACCCTGAATGCACATGACTCTGCATGATGGCGAAATCCTGGGGGGGGGGGGGAATTATTAAGAAAACCAATTAAACTTACATTAAAAAAATACAAGATCTCAGAAAGATCTATGCATCTGAGGAGGGCTTAAGATTCAGTCATTCTCAGGACAGCAATGTCTGCTGGTGTCAGACAGAGTGGGTCGCTTTATATTGCACCTTCAACAGCAGGAACCCATGTTAATAAGCAATGAGGAAGATGCTCCTTGAGAAGTAGATAGTTTGTTCACTTTTTTTGGAGATAGACATGGCCTCTGGGATACAATTCATGGAGATCATTGATGGTTTTGCCATATGGTCAGTTACAACAAGATTTAAGAATTGGTATCACAGAGTGTTATGGTTTGAATATAAAATATCCCCCAAAGACTCATGTGTTGAAGGCTTGGTCTCCCAATGCAGCAGCATTCACAGGTGGGACTTTTAGGCAAGGACTGAGTCATGAAGGCTGTAATGTCATTAGTGAATTAATCCATTCGATGAATTAGTAATTTGAATGAACTGTTGGGAGGAAGTAGAACCTAGTTGAAGTGAGTGGGTAGTTGAAGGTGTGCCCTTGGGGGCTTATCTTATCCTCAGCTCCTTCTTCTCCCTCTCTGCTTCCTGGCTGCCTTGAGTTGAGAGCTTTCCTCTGCCTTGCCCTTCCTCCATGACATTCTGCCTCACCTGCAGAATGGGACCAGCAGATCATGGACTGAAAACATGAGCCAAAATAAATCTTCCCTCATCTAAGTTGCTTTTGTCAGGTATCTTGGTCACAGAGAAAAAAAACTGACTAGCACACACAGTGTGTATGAGGGGGAAAAGTAGGTAGATGGAAGTCCGTGTCTCATGTAATGCCTACCTGAAGGTACTTGCCATGAAGAAGATGCTAAGGTGAACCAAATGACATTTTTCATGCTCCTTCCCAGAATTCCCAGTGTTTGTCCAACGGGATCAGGGACAAGGTTAGCCATGGTGGCAGGGATGGTGGCTCAAGATAGGTTCAGCTATATAAATTCTCCTCACAGGGTTCCACTTGATTACTGTTTCAATTCACCTCACAAGGACCCACTTGGTTACCATTTCTGCCGAGTGATCCAATTTCAAGCAATAGAGACTAATCTTAAGTTTCTAGTAATGCATTATGCTCTAGGAGGAACACTAATGCCTGGTGGCAGGTAGATTGTGTTAACTGGAAAGAATTTATCAGAAAGTAAATCTTAATAAAGAAGGATGGGAAAGCAGGAAACATAAATTTGTTAACTCACCAAAAATCATGCAAGGTTGTCAAATCTTGGAGAGAACAAGTCAGAGGGAAAATGAAATAATAGGTAGTAAGATATAATGGTTTGCGGTCTTTTCAACATATGTGTAAAGATACTCAAGAATCTGAAAAAAATAAGAGTAAAACTCTCTCTCAAAAGCCGCTTCAAAGCTGTGCCACTCATTCTGCTAATTTTTCCCATGGTCATAGGAATGGCATAAAATAGCACATATTATAGAAATGGCATTACAAGTGAGATTATCACGAGAGATTATATACATATAATTATGTATATATACATATGATTATATACACCCAGGTACATATATAGACACATAGATATACAGATACATGTATATACATATACAAATACATATTCTGCATAAACATATGTAGATACATACATATACAGATATACGAATATTCTACATGTACATAGATATACATGTATAGGTACATACATATAAATATATATCTATGTATATACACATACATATATATATTCTATACATGTACACATATACATGTATAGATACATATATAAAAAGATACAAACTCAAGTACATATATATGGAGAGAATTAATTTGCAATGAGAGAATCACCAAACAAGCAACAAGCAGACAGTAATTGGAGCAAAGTTACAAACAATTAGCTCCAACTTAGAGAAAGTTTAGGGAGGATTTTGGGTGTGCTTTAGACAAAGAGTGGTACATGCAGGGTAATACTATCACACATGTATAAGATTTACGTTGATCAGGGCTCTTGAGATGTGAATATTGATAACTCAGATGACTCAGTACATGTCAGTGTAAGTGAAAATAGGTGAAGATGTGTATGGACACTGCAACCTTCCTGCCTAGGTGAAACCATGAACAGAAATAATGCATCATCTCACAGTCCCCTGTGTACACTGGACTGTTTTAGGGACAACTTTGTTGCATGAGATTACTCTCCTGTTCTCTCAGCAATTCTTTCATCTTGAGTATTCTTTCAAGGCACATGACTTAGGATCAGCCGAAGGGTGCATTTGGAGTGGGGGACTGGCTTGTACTTGCCAGAGAAGGTAGAGTTGGATGAATCCCTTACTGGGAGCCCAGGCTTAGGAGATGGCGACATGTGAGGTATCTGGAGTGGGAGGGGGCATTGCAATAAAGACAGTGACATGGCTAACATCAGCTCTGTGCAGTGTGGTAAACTGTCAGCAAGTCAGTAATTCCACCAAGTGATGAGTGGGATTAAATTTTCTGTAGGAAACTGTATATAGTATGGAGTTTGAGGCAGGGCAGAAGGGAGGCAGTAGTTTATTGATAGGCAGTGATTTAAAACACAACTATATAAGAAAGAAACTGCAGAATGGACTTCTTGCTGTTATAAGAACCTGGACTGGTATTTCATCAAAATACAACTAGCTCTCTATGATTCTTTATAACCACTTAAACCAGTCCTCACTTTCTCTCCCAGTTGGAACGTCAGAGCACAGTGGACCTGGCCTAGCAGCCCAGTGGCCAGCAGTGAGCCAGCCCTTTCCCCCATCCCTATTCTCAGCAGAGCCCTGAGGTCCAGGGCTAAGGAAGGAGAACAGAGCAGAAGGCTCCTAGTATATATTTTTATCAGGGTGATACTGGCTTCACAGAATGAGTTGGGAGTATTCCAGCTCTTTATATTTCATGGAATAATTTGAGAAGCATTGGGCTTAGTTCTTCTTTAAAGAGCTTGTAAAATTCAGCTGGGAATCCATCTGGTCCAGGGCTTTTCTTTGTTGGAAGAATCTTTATTGCTGCTTCAATCTCTTTGCTTGTTATTTGTCTGTATCCTCTGGGTTCTATATATCCTCTGGGTTCATTTTAGTATATTATATGTTTTCTAGAAATTTGTGAATTTCTTCTAGGTTTGTTGGAATTTAAACTTTAAAAATAGTTCCCAATGATCCAAAAACAACCTTGTCTATGTCTTAATAATTTAGTCTTCTTACAAATGTTGTGGCTGCTTAACTTATCTTGCCAGAATTTTTTTTTCAAATGCCAAGTGAGTCTGCATTATAATCATATTCTTACCTGTCTTCTCAGCGGGAATGTTTTTCTTTTGCATTTGGAGAAAATGTTAATTAACACATTAGGAATGTATTTGGTACATTTGGTTGCAAATGCAAACAGTCTAATCTTCTATTCATCAGCACTGTTTGTCTGAATCATTCAAGTGAGTAACAAGTTGCACTGAGACTCTACCAGAATGATTCAGTTATCCTAAAAGTACTCCTTTTGTTTTTCTGAAAGAGTTATGTATTATGAATTACTCAAATTGCATTTTCATTGTATCACCATGGTAACTACAATGACAACACTTGAAAGGATGGCCATGTTAATTACGTTACTGAATAAGAGATGTTGGCCAAGTTTTCTGTACTGAACTTAGGAGAGAATATTAAAAGCATCCACCAGAACTACATGTCATTGGAGAGTTTGTACTTTGGGGCTTTACATTACACTGGGGGAACACAGGTAAGGAAGCTTGTCAGAGGTCTGTGAGTTTTCCTCAGTTCTTGTCTCCCAAAATGAAAGATTTCATTTGGGGGATACAGATAGGGTGAGTATAATGAGTTTTATTGGATGGGTTCACCAGGAGGGTCACAGAGCTCACTAGTCTGGAAACAGAAAGAGAAAAGAGATGAGTCTACCACATGGTAAGCTTTTATACTGCCCAGAAATCTCACCCCTTCTCCTGCATAGTAATTTGGGGTGGTTACTGCTTAGTGGGACTGCTCTAAATTCACCATGTCGTATTTTCCAGTGGTATCTAAAACGGTAATGTAATGGGTTAGAAGTCTCTAACCACAGCTGCAATCTCCATATGTCTTCTCAGGGAGGCTCCTCCCTGTCACATTCTTTTTGTTTTTGTTGTTGTTTCTTTTGTTTTGTTTTCTGCCCTTTCCTTTAAGAGCCAGAGGCTCTGAAATCATTTAGGGAAAAAGGGCGATGGTCCATCTTCTGTAATTTTTTCTAGCTGAATAGGGATGTAGATATGTCAGGGCCTCTTGCTCTTGTTCTCTCTCATGGCAGGGCCTATTGAGCTCCTAGAAGGCAGGTTGCTCCACAGGTTCCCTACACTAGTTGGTGTCCACTGTAGAGAGGGGTTTGGTAGTCCAGCCTGAATTTCATTTGAAGTTTGATAGCCTGGAGCTGGGAAGAAACATACTTTGTTAACAGGTTTAGGAGACAAGGGCCAAAGCGTAGGAGTAGGAGCATTATGGCTAAAGGCTCCATGAAGGGCAAGAACCAAGTAAACCACGGCCATGTTTCCTTCCATGATATCCATCCCTGGATAGCTTGCTTCCTCCGGTTGGATGCCCTTTTGTTAAGTCTTGAACACCTTCTGGCACTTGACCTGATCTGTTGACATAAAAGCAGCAATCTTCCTGAAGCATAAGGCATACTCCCCTCTGGCCACAGTAATCATGTCCAATGCTCATGCATTTTGAAGAACTGCTGGGGTGAGAGCATCAACCTGGTGTTGTAGGTCTGAGTGCTTGGCCAAAGTCTCTAGCCCATCAGCTAGTTCTGGAGATAGGTTTTTGTAGATTAGGGAGGATATGAAATTTCCTATCTCTGTTACCATTCCAGAGGTGATATGAACACCAACCAGGAAGAGAATAAGTTGAATAACTCATTTGGGTCTGGTCTCTGAGGGAGGCAAGGACTCAAATAGAGGCAGGGTCATTGATATATTGCCAGGGGCCAGGGATAGAAAAGGGGAGAAAAACGCAAGTGTGCAGACTCCAGTTCAATTATATGGTAAGCAGACATGAGCTTGAATGCCACAGAAAATAGACTCCTTGGCTTTTGATGCAGGATTGGATGTAGAAAGAAGCTGAGTCTGTTTGAAAGGTCTATCCATGACCAGATTGCCTCCTTAGAATGCAGTACTCAGCTACCAGAGTGGCTACCGGTAGTGGGGCCAAACAAAAGGTGAGGAGTTTTTCTGCACCAGATGTCCTGTTTTCCCAAAATAGCATATGTTGACCTCTACCTATAGAGATTCCAAGAGGGTCCTTGAAGGCAAGAGAATTTTTGCAAGTTGTCATCAGTGTTGGCCTAAGTCATTGGCTAGAGAAGCATAACCTGTGGCCCTCCCAAAAAACTGAGTGAAGTCTAATGAGAGTGATGAAGGAGCAACAGTAACATTGGGGCTAGAGGAATATGAATCTGACTGCTGGAACCTGGGTAAAGATGAAATAGGTAAAGGAGGAATTAATAATATCAGTTGTTACATTACATTGACTTGTGGACAAGTTTCCCATTTGGGTTCCCCAGGAATGCCGACACCAAATACACATATGAGCTTGATCCAAGAGAGTCATAAAAGAAAACAGGAACCCAAGACTGGGGTTGGGGGAGAGGCTCATGAAATTAGGAAGAGATTGCTTTGCCTAGGTTAAGTATCTAACCACTTGGATAGGGAGATTGGAGACTTTTGTCCCTCCTTATTGAGTATAGGACAGTTCAGCTATTGTTTGGGCTGAGTCCTAAGGGTTGGCCAGGTAGGCCATTCCTATCCCCTGAGGTGAGGAATCTAAACAGAGCCAGAAGTCACGGGCATAGGGGGAATTAGTAGTTTGTAGTAGTTTTTAAGCTGATTGTGCTATAGGAAGATAGGGTGATAAATTAAAGGGGTGTATATAGGCTACAGAAAAATAAAAATCCTAACATGAAGGGAGGCATGTTCCAATGTTTGGGAGCTGGAGATGTAATAAGATGACAAAAGCAAAATATCTGAGAAGTAGGATGACCAGGATAGGTACCAACTAGTGTTGGGGAGTAGATTAAAGGAGATCCACTTATTTGTTTGTCTTTTGAAAAGGAACCAGAGGTCTCCTATAGGTGTACAAGTGTAGCTATGTATGGGTAATTCTGGGGGATGAAGAGTTACCTCATATAGTCCATGGCCTGACCCTGGAGTGGTGGATCCAGCTGGCAATTACTGGTATCTTGATGGCTGTAGGAGTGGACAGAAGAACAGGGAAGGGTCCTTTCCAAAGTGGACTAGTTGTGTACAGAGTGCCAGAGGAAGTACTTTTCTCATGGTTAGACTGTTTTCTGATAGAGTTTTCTGAGGTGTAATTTAATATCTGGTTGGCTCTTTCTGCTGCCTGAAGATTGGGACCTCCAGGAGTGTAGATTTGGGGGCACAAAGATGGCATATCTAATACACTTTATAATTTTAATGAGTCTTTTACCTATGAGTCTTATCTGTGGCAGAGAGAAGACCAAATGAACTACCAGCATAAATAGACCTCATGGGCATAGGGGTCTATTTCTTCCCAAAAGAAGACTAGGGAATTTTGGTATGAGTAAAAATTAGTAGGTAAATAGTTTTACCATGAACACTACAAGAAGGTATAATTTACCATTCTGTTGGTCATTTATTTGCCCACATTACCTGGCAGGATATAGAGAGGAAAAGTATCCAGAATAGGAAATGAACACAGAATAGGCAGGTCCTGAACTTAAAGAAATTTGGTGTCCCACTTGCCAAGTCCAAGATTGCCCTGGGTTCAACCCTTTTGATGGTGCTCTCTGATGTAGGAACCAACTGGAGTGAAGGGCACTTAGTCCAGGACCTAAGAGGGATATGATCTGTTGTCCCTTCAGCCCTCATGGCAATCTCTCCTCCAGAAATCTGGCCTTAGGCCCTTTGTCTCCTCCAGACATTTGCTTTACCAGTGTCTGAGCTTCCCACAATGGCTGGCAGCTTCCTTGGGGAAGGATCTCCCAGGGGGTCAACCTAGACTTGGTTGTCAGACCTTTAAAGCAGCCAATTGTTGGGCCTGTCTTTCCTCCTTTATCCTTTTCCTCTATATCTTGGTCTTGGTTACAAAAGACCAAGGAGGCTGTTTTAGTGTCTGAGGCAAATTGGATGAGGAATTTATCATTTAGAACTAATACCCCTCTAGAGAAGTTAGGTCACAGGGTGGTATTATTTAATAAGAGCTTTTTGAGACCTCTCTGAAGGTTGTGGAATTTTCACTGAGGCCTTAGTCTATGGTAGTCAGTTTGTTATAATTACAGGCTCACCTGGCCGTGCTATAGCCCTCAATACAAACCATGTGATTTCTGAAATTCCTTCAGGGGTATGATAATCCAGTGGGGATCAGGTGGAGAAACTGAAGTAGTCAACTTTAAAGCTCTTTAATATACCATTTAGGGTCATCTGAGGATCTTTTTCAGATCCCATTTTACCTACGATCCTGCAAAGAAAAGGGAGTCCCCCCCCCCTAATAGTTTGACCCTTTGGGCCTGCTACCTCATATAGAGGATATATCTGAAAAATAGGAGAGTTCAGCATATAGTGGGATAAGGTACTTGTTAGATTTCAGTTATGGGTCCTGGTAGAGGGGAAGAAGGTTTTGAGTCTGGTGTCTGGGTACTAGTGGATGGATTCTTGAGGTAGTTCCATCAGAAATTTTGTTTTATTCTCTGAGTTGGAATCCAAAAGGGGAGACAGGAGGTTTAACACTGCCATAACGAATTTAATTTACAAGTTTTGCAAACGTCAAGGCTGTTCCTTAGGGTCATAGGCCTGGATGTATGGAACGAATATCCATTTTTTCTGATCATGCCAGAAAAAAGCAAGGTAGATTATGGTGTTAAAATCAAGGCTCCTATTTAAGGGCCATTATTCTTGATTATTCAATTGTTATTGGGGCCAATTTGCATTACAAAATAACATAAGCCGTTTTCCCTTTCCTAGAATACATCCCAGAGGGGAATCCAAAAGTACCATGATTCAAAGAGAAGATATCCAGACTTAAAAAGGAGGCATCTCCTCCTTCTGTCAAGTATAAAACCTTTTGTATCTGGACCCCTCAGGGAATCCCTTTTGAAGCCTAAAATCCAGAGATATGGTATTCGAGCTAGCCTTGCCAGATCCTGAAAAGCTGCCTGACTAGTCTTCTCCAGTTCCTGCTCTGTGCCATGGGAGAAGGTGTACATTTGTTAAGCCTTTAATTTTCCAAGAGGGACTTCTTATTTGATTTAAGCTAATTTAAACAATTATTTGTATATTCCTTCTGAAAACTAAGATACAAGATGTGCAATGTTAACATTTATGCAATTTTTGGCTATCAAAGAAACACCTCAAAAGCAATGGACACTAAAATAGTTTACAGAGGCAGATATAACCTTGATTAGCAAGCCACCTTGGAATAGAAATGTATATGTTAATTTTAAGGACATCTTGATCTTCATCTTATGAACAAATTTAAGGCCACTTATTTGTCAATGAAGTAAGCTACCTGAACTAAAAGTAATTTGGATTTATAATTGCTTAATTTATGAGCACTCATTTATCTATAAGCCAATTTGATACCATATAAACACTACATAGACCCAAGTACATATACAACATAACAAATAATACACATGTATACATAAAGATAATAAATAGAAAATAAAAATTTTATAGCCTTCATTTACCAGGTATTGGACCCTCACATGTAGGAAATAAGAGAGTTACAGATACTTTCTACAGAGAGTGCCTGACATATTTACAGCTTCCAGAAACCAAAACATACCCTGTTACAGATTTTATTATATGGCACAGTCATGTGATGAACCAGTGCAGTTGGGTATAGTTGGGGCAGAGTCTGTCAGTCATGAGTAACATTGAACTAACTGATTCAGGTGACTACTTTGTCTCCTATCATCACAAGCAGATCCACACCAAGTACCCCTATTGTTCATCCCTTCTCAGTGATCTCCAAAAAAGGGATGACTTCTGTTATTTGAATCCAAGAGGAAAATGAGAAGAAACCCTTGAATAGCTGCTCAACAAAGACAGTAGAAAGGAAAACAAAACAAAACAAAGAAGGCTCAAAAGCCTCTAATTATACAAAGCAAAAATAAAGTAGACTTACTTAAGCATACAAAATCAGGTGAATTCATCAGAAAAAAATTACCATGAGCTCAAAAAGGCAAAATACTTTTTTTCTTTTACCAAAAAATAAAACAGCCAATCACTTTAGTAAAAAGATTAGAGTTAGTCAGACTAGATATCTTGAAAGAGTGTGAGAGTGCCTGAAGTCGGGAATAGTGAGCCAGCCCTGCATGTCAAACAGGTTTGCAGACATTTTTACCTCCTATAGATTTGTATATCACAGGCCCCACTCAAGCAGATTTTCTTGTAACAGGCAGTCACCCCTCCCAGAGCTGGCACGATGATCAAAGGCACAAGAATCCACCAGCAGCTTACTTTGCTGGTGGCAGGTAGCTGCTGTGGGGCTATGGCACCCTGGTTATGGCTAAGAAGTTTGGCATGCTTGTATGTCAGCATGGAGTGAGGCAAGATGGCAGATCCAAGCCAACTACACATGTGCGAGGGCATGGAGTGCCAAGATGATAGCACGGTGTGAGCCAAAGCTGGCGCCTGGAGGACCTCTGGTGGTGGGAGGGGTCCCACCGATATTGACAGACAGCTGCAATCAGTTCACTGCATAGCACTGTGAGCAGGCCCTTGACAGGAACCCTCAGTGTGTGCAATGGGAGATGGTGTACTGTGGCACAAATGTGCCCTGCAATGAGAGATGGTCTGGCTTGGAGGACACAGGAAACCCCATAGAGAGCTTTCTGTCCCCACCACACTCAAGTTTCCCAGTTCCTCCTTTCGCTCATCAGCAGCTAAATCTGCTGTGGCCCCACACACATACTTAGACTGAGATCTGCCAGGCTTGTTTCTCCAGGAGTCAGAGCTGCAGTTTCTGAGCTGGTTCCCATGCCTTAATTTTCTCCTTAAGTCTACTTTTAACTTAGAAAAATGACCTTTTTTCTGAACAAAAAAAACCATATTTTACAATTATTGATAGTTTTCCCATTAAAGCATTCCATACTTTTGTATATAAAATTATACATTGACTAGAAACCCAATTTCTGGCAGCCTGTCTGGCCTTTAGTAAGGACCCCCGCCTCCCTCAACAAAGCTATACGGTCTATGTTATTTTGTATTTTAAGAAGTCAAGTGTATTTTAGAGCATTCATTATATTTTATATATGCCCAGTTTAACAGTTATAGATTACCTCTGGAATCAAGACATTAGACAAAAAAGTTAACATCTTAAGTCACTTTTTTTCTGTCACAGACATTCCATAAACCATGAACCTTATTGGCTTTTTATCTAGAGAAAACAAAGTATTGCATTAGACATTTAAAGACCACATGGTCTGGAGTAGTTAAAAATGGTGCTGTCCATGTGAAAGATAAGCCAAAATGTCTTTGAGGGGCCAGGGGAAGTCATTCTTCCATGAAGATAGCTTGCCTGGAGTGCTAACATGGTAATGCTCAGTGGAGTTGGCCTGGAACACCAAAGCAGCATCCAGCCAGGACAGCATGTTCATATGAAACATGCTTGTGCCACCACATATAGTCTATTTTCTTAGAAGCCAATGAGATCAAGGCACAAGCTTTGCAGGAAGGTGCTTGTCTGAGAAACACACACCTGAAAAGTTGCATTCACCCAAGTCTGCTTTCCTGCCCTGGCATTGCTGCTGGCCTGGGCAAGCAGAGGTGGGAGTCATGGTAGAATTTTAAAGATGGAGGGGGAGAGTCACACGCTGATAGTGCTGTGCCCTTGCAGCCCCTGAGAGTAGTGGGAAGGAGAGACCGCTCACTGGAGCCACTCAGCAGGGTGAATGGGAACTGGAGAGCTAGGCACGTGATGGTCTGGTCCGAGGAATCCAAAAAGCAGACAGGCGCATGACAGTGGCAGCCTGGCCTGAGGAATTTTTTAAAAACCTAAGAGAGAATCAGGGAAGAGCCAGGCACATGGCGGCCTACCCCAGAGAGTCTAAAAAGCCGCTGAGACAATCTGGGGAGAGCCAGACTCATGGCAGCCTGGCCTGCAGAATCTAAAAAGCCAAGGAGAAAAATCAAGGAAGAGCCAGGCACTAGGTGGCCTGGCCCATAGAATCTAAAAAGTAGCTGGGAGAGCCAAGGACATGGGGGAGCTGACTTTGGGAGAGCCATCATCTTACCTTGTTTAATTCTGAGTCACAGTACCACTTATGTAACAGGGCTGAGGTTTTCTTTCCCCAAGAGAAAGATTTCATTTGGGGGCCACAGATAGGGTGAGAATAATGGGTTTTTATTGGGTGGGTTCACCAACAGAGTCACAGAGCTGGCTGGTCCAGGAGTGGAAAGAGAAAAGAGATAAGTCTTCCTCATGGTGAACTTTACACTGCCCAGAAATCCCACTCCTTCTTATGCATGACTAGCTCATCTCTGGCTAACTACCTAACAAGCTGAGGTACACTGAGGTAGCTGGGCTCAGTTTTCTCTTTTGGATTCCATTCCTTTTCCCCTCATCATTTTTATTTCTGCTTTGCTAGAGGAGTTTATCTTTTGTTCCTGGTGGGAAAGTTTTGTATTAAGTGCCTACTATATGCTACTATGTGTTTTCTATGATCTGATCCAATCTTCTCAAAAGTTTGGGCAATTACTATCGTTTTTCCTCTTAACAAATGAGTAATTGAGTGAAATTCAGTCATTCATTTAATAAATAGATATTCACTTTTTTTAATGCAACATAGACCAAACCGTACAAGTAGAATTGATATATCTAAGATTTAAAACAAAATTCCCCTGATTCCAGAGCCCATGATTCATATAATAAACAATTTCTGTCCTTCCTACTCTAAGTTCTTGTAACAATATAATTGGATCTTTTCTATCAAAGGAATCACTTAACTTAAATTCCATTTTGTAAAATTGCCATCTTGTAACCTTGCATAAACTCACATTCTTTAAGTTAGCATGCCTTAAAAATTGCAAATGCCAACCTCTCCCCCGGCATCCCCTCTAGCCAATCCTATGAAAATTGTGAAGCTCCCACCAATAGGAGTGCAGTGCAGAAGCTTTGCCTTAGAAAGAAAAGACCCAGCAGGCTTCCAGTTTTGTGTGCTTGTATACCTGGCTTCACTGCTGGCAAGACCCTTTTTGCAGAAAGTTAAGTTCTCTTGCTGAGCCATTTTCTAACACATGTCTTTTCTTACAATGCCGTGGAAATTTATTTCTAATAGTCTTGCCTGACTATAGCAGAGAATGTTATGTGGCTCTCTGTGAGTGTGTTGTGTGTGTGTGTGTGTGTGTGTGTGTGTGTGTGTGTGTGTGTATGTGTGTGTGTGTATGAGAGAGAGAGAGAGAGAGAGAGAGAGAGAGAGAGAGAGAGAGAGAGAGAGGAGAAGGAGAGAGAAAAGGAGAGAGAGGGCCAATGTATGTGTTGTGGGTGAGCAGCAGATCTTTCCATATCCTTATCCACATTGAGAAAGGGATGTTAGAACCTACTCCACAAAGAGCCAGAATCCATGGTGTAATATCATCTACTATGGAAAATTCCCTTTTCCTAAAGAATATGCATTTATCTATCTTTTACAAGGGCCAGTCTTCTCAAGCACAGTGATACCCAAGGGTTAAAATGCAAATAGAAATGCAAACCAAGGAGTTATTTTCACATATAAAAATGACTCATAGATGATGGTGGAACAGGCTTGTAATCTTCGTACTCAAGAGGCTGAGACAGAAGGATCATAAGTTCAAGGCCAGTCTCAGTGATGTAGTAAGACCCTCTTCAAAAAAAAAAAAAAAAAAATTAAACTGTCTGGGAGTGCAGCTCCAAGGTAGAATGCCCCTGGGTTCAATCTCCAGTATTCAAAAAATAAAAATAAGTAATAATCCGTGTTTTTTTGGACAATGGAGCATGGAAAATGAGATTTGCAACATTATTTTGCATCTGTTTGCCCTGAAATGGGGCCTAGAGAATTACATGAAAGGTACGGCCCTCAAACTCATCACAAGTGACAGGTAGTCAATGTGTGAGGTGTAGGGAGTTGGTGGAGAGCAAAACCAAACACAGCCTCTGCCACCATGGATCTGGAAACTCAGCGACAGAGACAGATAATAGCCAAGTGATCCCACAAATGAAAGTAAAATTGTAACTACAGTAAGAATTGTGAAAGTGCACTGTGCTAAGAGAAGGAATCACACTGGGGCCTGCCAACGTCAGAGAAGACTGCCCTCTAACGTGGATTCTGAATTGAGATCTGGGCCTTTTGCTTAGTCCAGCTTCTCTGTGTGTGTTCTCCATCTCAATCAAGTGAGAAAGATGGAAGTTATTTCTGGCTTCTGTTTTTCCCTCCTCTCCTGCTCAATCATCAGATCCTACCTCTCTATCTCCAGGAGGGCTTTTGGACAGCCCTTGTCCATGATGTCAACCAACATCTGTCTGTATTAACTCAACAGTTTCCAAATTCATTATTTTTGTATCAGTGCTTGCCCTACTCTTGGCTATGCCAACCACAACTAATTTTCCATCGTGCAGCAAAAGTGGTCCATCAAAAACACTAATAAAACAGTCATGGAGTCAGGCTCCTATGTTCAGTCCCCTGAGAGCTACTCGTTGCTATTAAGATGAAATACAAACAACATGGTTTATAAGATCCTTTAGGATTTGAACTTATTTCTGTAGCCGCCTCCCTTTCTCTGGTTACTTTCAGTTTTCTTTCAGTTCCCAAAATAAACCCTGTTCTCTTTCTTCCAACCCATCCATCTATCTGGAAGGTTCTCCCTCATTTCTTCTCTCTGTCACTCCAGCACCCAGGTATCTTCTATTAATCCTCCAGGTCTTAGCTTTCTGATGTCACTTTCTCTGTGTAAATCTGAGGTTTACACAGTGTGAGGACACCCATCACACTGGATCATAATTGCAGGTTTTCACTTGTGTGACCCCTAAGTAGACAGTGACTTGTCTGGAGGCAAGAGCCCAACATTTGAAAGGTCCCAGGCTCATTGTAATTGATCACTATGCATTTGTTGGAAAAAAAGAAAAATAAAAGGAGAAAGAAGGGAAGGTAGAATGAAAGGGAGGGAAGAAAGCATGGAGGAAGGGAGGAAGGAAGAAATGGAGGAAAGAAAGAAGAAAAGGAAGGGAGATGAAAGAGTTCTGAGGGATGCCTCTTTTTTTTTTTTTTTTTTTCTTATTTAATGGCTTTGAAATGATCTGAGGGACTTTGTTTGCCTGCCCAGCGTAGCTCAATACAATAAAACTCTTTGCAACAATAGAAACTTTCCATATTTGCTGTAACCAATGTGATGCCAACCATACAAGGTTATTGGGTATTCCAAATGTTGCCACTTTTGAGTGAGGAATAGACTTTTAATATGACTTTGCTTTAAATTCAAATAGTCCACTCAGCTACTCTTTTGGATACCACAGGCCTAGACGAGCCCCTGCCAGGGCCAACCTCCCATGCACCCCATTACACCACCCCCTCTCTCACTATTTCTGCTCCCCTATTGCTCAGTACTGTGTTCTTCATTGCACTTTTCCAAGCGTGTTTAGGAATTCTTCTAAACTTCCCCTTTGCTAGACCTAGCAGCCAAAGTCAAATAAATGCAGCACACAGAATGCCATTTACACTTCATTTTCAACAGCCTTAATGAGGGTCATTTCAATCTTGCAAATACTGGTGAGTAATTTCTATCTATATCGAGAGCTGTATTTTTCCCAAACATTCTCTATAATCGTAAAACAGTGAAATAAGCAAATAGCCTCTCAGACTATTATGCAGAATGCTCCAAAATCGGCTAAAAAAAGCAACAAGGTTTAATTTGAACAGCGCTTTTCATTCCTTTGGTATACAGAGAAAAGAACAGGCTGCAGACTAGCAGAAGGCAAGCAGGGAGAGAGGCAGAGAGAAAAGCGCAAGAAGGAAAATGACTGCATAATCTTTGCCTCCTCACACAAAGCTTAGTGAGGATGGATTGTCACCACAATCATCACCATTAGAGAGCCAGCAGGGTACAGAGGGAACAGTGCTGGACTGGGAGTCAGAAGTCTTTCACACTGCACAGACTTGCTTTGGCAAGCTGTGTTACCTCTCTGAACCTCAGTATTTTTTTTCTCGAAGTGGAAAAAATATACATGCTCTTTCTATCTGGTTAGCTTTTTACAAGTTTCAAATGAAACAAAATATGCAGTATATGCTACTCTTACAGTTGCATAAGAGGATATGGTATTAAAAATTTCACCACCATAAAAACTTCAGGAAAGAATATACTCAAGAATATATTGTTTGCATTTAACAGTATATTAGCCATTTTGCCTACCTTCAGCTCATTGAACTTGTCTTGAGAACATTTTTTCTTAATTGACACACACACACACACACATACGTGTGTGTGTGTGTGTGTGTATATATATATATATGGCATTGTTCAATAGCAATTGAAATATATGTACATATATACACACATATATTTCAATTGCTATTGAACAATGCCATATATATATATATATGTGTGTGTGACAATACCAGGCTCATCACAATTGATCACTATATAATTGTTGGAAGTAAAGAAAATTAAAAGGATAGAGGACGGAAGGTAGAATGAAAGGGACAGAAGGTAGGATGAAATATAATTTGGTATTAGGAATTGAGCTCAGGGGCATTCTAACTCTGAACTACACCCCCTGCCCTATTTAATTTTATATTTTTATTTTGATGGGAGTCTCACTACTTGCTGAGACTGTCCTCAAACCTGCAATCCTCCTGTCTCAGTCTCCCCAAGTACTGCCACCATGCCTGGCTCCTAACTGGTATTTCTTGAAGGGAGATATCTATTCTTATACTTATATTGGAGCTTAAAGTTCCATATAGATTCATACCAAGGGCCAGATTATGTTTTGGCTTGGTTGGTATGAAAGGGAGAATGGTGCCAGGTGTGGTGGTATCACCTGTAATCACAGTACTTTGGAAGCTGAGAGAGGAGGATCATAGGTTCAAGGCCAGCCTCAGGAACTTAGTGAGACCATCAACAACTTAGAAAGACTCTGTTTAAAAATAAAAAATAAAAAAAGAGGTCCGATCCCTAGTACCAAAAGGGGGGGGGAGGAATGTTTGTAGAAGAGCATTGGAACTCAAAATAGGGTGATGTTTGCAAAGAATAATCTTTGTATCTTTCCTATCTCCTATCTACCTTGTAATTCAGTATCTGTATTATACCAACTTTCCTCTCTAAGGAGGTGTCTAATTACTCTTAAATGTCATAGTCCAGTTCTTAGACTGAGGGATTCTCCTTTTCCTTGAAAAACAAATCATCTGTTCAGTAATCTTAAGTTTCCAATACATCCATAGCACTATAAAAGGCAAGGCAAAGCACTTAAGATGTGTAACTCTGAAGGTAGAACTCATGTAACTGAAGAACACACAAGGAGATAGCCTGGAAGGGCATACTAAGGAAAAGCAGGCTATGTCTGTATGCTTTGTTAAGATCCTCCTCTTTCTAACAGCCCTCCCCCCTCAAGTACTAAAATCAAAACCACCCATTGTCAGTGACATTTCTACTTTGAATAGGAAAATATTGACATATCTTGTGGGGGAAAATTCTGATCTTCGAATTTTATTTTCAGTATACAAAATCACCAGAAAGTGACACCATACAAACAAATTATATGTGGAGCATGGAGGACACTTCATTAAGTTAGATGAGACTGAGTAAAAACTTAATTACTCACAGAATGTTATATACTATATGGAGAAATTACAACTATTTTGTGGCATATTTCCATTATAAGACTATAGTTCTATTAAATAGACCTAGTGTTATTAAAACATTTTTACACAAATTGTGATCCAAGTGAAACATAACCATAGCTTTGTGTTAAAATTCCATCCACCTAATCTACACAATAGATTCCTATGTCCATCTGTCCATCCATCCATCCATCCATCCATCCACCCACCCACTCATTCACCCATTTATTCATCATAAAAGAAGCTTGAGGTGGAGAAAGAAAATGGTATTTGAAATTGCACAGACCTGAGCTTGAATTCAGACTCCACTATTTAATCATAATTATATTCCTGGGCCTTAGTTTATTATTATAAAATAGAAATTCATATAGGTTATATTAGAGTATGTGAATATATGTATGTATGTATACATATATATCCTAACTAATAAGTTATTATAGCATTACAGAGTATACTATTTGCTATAAGGATAGCTCTTAAAGCTTAATTTGCAATTATATAATCTTGGTTGTGATAAGGAAATTAACCAGTTATTATTACCAGTTATTATTCATGATTTATAACCAGTAGTGGACTGTTATTAAATTTGTATTGAGGAGTGCCTTCTGCCAAATAGCGGTAATAATCATATATAGGCTATTATTAGAAGACATAGACAAGCCATGTCGGTTGTCACAGTTCAGAGAATGAGTGTTTTGGTTTGTCACATATTGTGAATTGGGACTAATTTAAGACTGATCAAAATAATCTTACTAGCTAGACATTTTGACTTCTAGTGTGTCAAATAAGGTCTTGCATCATAAATTAAAGTAATTGAAAACTGAGTCCTTATTTTTTTTTTTTTTTTTTTTTTTTTTTGCAGTACTGGGGATTGAACTCAGGGGCATTCTACCTCCGAGCTACACCCCCAGCCCTATTTTTTATTCTTTATTTTGAAACCGGGTCTCGCTAAGTTGTAGAGTGCCTCACTATGTAGCTGAGGCTGGCCTCGAACCCGGATCCTCCGGTCTCAGCCTCCTAAATGCTGGGATTACAAGCGTGCGCCATTATAACTTTTGGGTCACCATTGAGAAAACTAGCCTTCCTCTTAGGAATAGAAATTAGAAGTGGCAGGGTAGCCACTTCCAGTTTCAGGCATTCTCTCAGTATATGGTATTGTCTTGGAATATATCTTATTGTTCATTTGATACTTTGGGAACCAATCTAACTCATCTAGATTTGTCCTTTGAGAAGAAACAAAATAATGAAAAGATTGAGATTCAGCAGCAACTGAGTTTTATTCCAAGAGTCCTTAGCATTTTCTCTGAGATCAGCTCTGTCGACCCTATGAAAGCTAAAGGCAATTGGTGTCATTTATATCTTTTCATATGTCCACATAATCCAAACAAATAGACTTTTGCCTCAAGTTAATACATATTTAACTCAGTCAAGGTTGTGATGGTCTAAGAATTGAAGCTGGCATATATGCATGACTTAGGTTAAATTCGGGAACCATTTTTGAAAAAAGTAAAAAGCAAAATGCCCTACTGAATGCCTGGTGCATGGTATCTATAAAATAAATTATTCATTTCACTCTTCAAACATTGTATGAGCTCCTACTCTGTGCCATGTACCATTTAACCTTGGTCAAATAAAATTAGGTCACTATTCTTGCGGGATCCCATAATTCAGTACTAAAGGAATTATCTGGGAGATATAAAGACATTTGTGTGCTGCATACTAAGTCAGCAATAGATAGCATATTTAATGGTAGTCACATAAGATTACATTTCCTAATAACATCATAGCCATCATAGCTTGTGTAAGTATACCCTCCAATGTTTGTACAGTGATGAAGTTGCCTAATGATGCATTTCCAAGAACATATTCCCATCATTAAGCAACTTATGACTATAAAGTGAGCTTGATAAGTATGATGATAAAGGCACAACATATGGTGGCCTCAACTAGAAGGGAGAAATATGCAGCTGACTGGGCAAGGGGAGACTCATTTAAGAGATTGTGCGATCTTCAGAAATATAGATGAAAAGGGGTTTATGAGACTTTAATTTATGTCAGTCCCGTGCTTGACCCTGAAGTGCTAGCTATATCTCAAGATTTTCCCTATCATGAGAGCAGAGTTTGGTAAGAAAACAACACAAATCCTAATTTTGCTATCCTCTGAGAAGTTCACATTTATTAATTTGCTCACTCATTTGTTCTTTCGTTGTTTCATCAAATATTTACCAGGTACTCATGATGTGCTAGGCATCCATAAACAGCATTAATAATAGAAAAATATATTTATTCTATTCTTGTAGAGTTTATGTGTCTGAATCTATTTTCTGTGGCTATAACAGAATGTTACAGACTGGGGAACTTATAAAGAAAACAAATTTATTTGGCTCCTGATTCTGACTGCTAGGAATTCCAAGAGAATGGCAACAGTGTCTGGCTAGGGCCTTCAGTACAGCATCTTAATATGGCAGAGAATATCACATGACAAGAGATTACTGCAAAAGAACGCACTTTCATAACAAAATCATTACTGAGCGGACTAGCCAACTCCTGCAAGAATAGCATGAAACTCCACCTGCATGATCTAAACACTTCCAATTAGACTTTATCTCCCAACACTGTGCATTGGGAATTAAGGTTCCAACACAAGAGCTTCTGGAGGACACATTCAAGCTATAGCATCATAATAGATACTAACAAGAAGTAAGTAGTTTAATAATTGGAAAAGCTGTAACATCAAAAACCCCTAAACATGCTTTTGCAAATTACAATATAGTTTATGCAAGAAGAGAAAGGAGGAAGGCTGAGATAAAATAAGGTGAGTCTACTTTAGGCATGAGTACACATTTACCCTGAGGAGTGAAGAAGGAGGAAAAGTGAAGAAGGAGAAGAGTGGGGGCAGAAGAAGTGGGGGGAGCCCTTCAGGGAAAAGGAAGAAGCTGTGTTGAGACCATGAGGTGGAAAAATGGTGGCATACTCCAAATGTCCAAAGGCAGCCAATGCGGCTGCCCTGGAGCTGGGTGAGGAGGAGACATGACAATCTTCTCACTCAAATTCATTTACATTCATTTCCAAATGTTCTCTATTTAATTCAAGTGCGAGAAATACCAGCATTATTAAAATAGTGTGAATAGAGCCGGGCATGGTGGCACACGCTGGTAATCCTAGCATTTGGGAGGCTGAGATCTGAGGATCCATATTTGCGGCCAGCCTCAGCTACCTAGTGAGGCCCTCCGCAACTTAGTGAGACCTGGTTTCAAAAATAAAGAATAAAAAATAGGGCCGGGGGTATAGCTCAAAGGTAGAATGCTCCTGAGTTCAATCCCCAGTACCGCAAAATAAAAATAAAAATAGTGTGAATAGGGGTCAGATTATCTCAGGCTTGGCAGACACCAAAGGGAAATGGCAAAACCAGACAAAGTGGATTGTCTACATCAGGACATTGGCTTTTCTCCATTTTCCACTCTGTGGAGACTCTTGAGACCAGCTGGAGGTAAGGGATCTAGGTTCAGCAATTATGCTGCTCTCATTCCTGGTGTGTGGGGGGGAAACCTTCCCTCATTTGGTCATCCGTTAAGCAAGGTTTATGCACCAGGCACTGTCCAAGGCACGTGCATCCTTAGCTCCATGGCCAGTAGCCATCAGTCCAACAAGGCACTGCTCTGCTTTGAGGCTCCAAATACTTTTGATCTCCTTTAGAGTAAACTCCATGGTCATCTTATGGTTTCTAGGAACTAGATGAGATGCTTGCTCTCCTCTCCAATCCCTCTCCCTGACTCACCTTGAGGATACTCACTACAGTGTACACTGAATTCACCAGGCAGGTGCTGCTATAGGTCTTTGCATCTGCTGTTTTCTCTGCTTGAAATGCTTTTGCCCAAATGGGTGGTGTCTCAATCCCTTAATTCCTTCAAATCATTAACATATCTTTGGGGTTTCCCCATTCATCCCACCTGAGTCACTCCAGCCTCCACCCCCCCCTCCTCTCTCATGTGTGTGGAACTGGGGATTGAACCCAGGGACATTCTTCCTCCAACTACAACCCCCAGCCCTTTTCACTTGTTATTTCAAAACAGGTTCTTGCTAAATTTCTGAGGGTTTTGCTGAGGATCTTGCTAAACTGCTGAGGTTGGCTTCAAACCTGCAATCCTTTTGTCTCAGCTTCCCGAGTCCTGGGATTACAGGTGTGAGCCAGCATATATTCTATTCTAATGAACTATAAAATGTTCTTAAGATTCAGAAAGGCAGAGATGTTTGTCTGTTGAGTTCACTGCTATATCCCTTGTTCTCAGAATAGTACTATAGTGAGGTTCAAAGATATTTGTTGAAAGACTAATTTAATCCTCACAAGGCAGCCTGCAATAACTAGCTAAAAGTTATTTAGCTTTCATAAAGTTGAGAAAAACTTTCATTGATATGTCAAAATTTTATATTGATGAATACAGTAAATACCCACAAAATAAGCTCGAATGTTGTACTAATACATTTTGATGGTTTTTCAATCTCATGAAACAAAAAATCAATTACATAATTTATTAAGGCTGGTAATTTTCCTTGCTACTAATCACATATATTTGCATTGTAACAAGGTTATGTCTACTGATTGCATTTCAATTTCAAATTCAAAAGTAAAGTACTAAAATAAAAGGTTCTGGATAAGATTAAATACTCTCCTTAAAAATTGGAACCAGGTTACACACCTGTAACCCCAGTATTTGGGAGGCTGAGACTGGAGAATTGCAGGTTCAAGGACAGTTTCAGCAAGTAGTGAGACTCTCATCAAACAAGTGAGACCCTGTTTCAAAATAAAAATAAAATTGGCTGGGGGTATATCTTAGAGGTAGAATGCTTCACACACACACACACACACACACACACACACACACACACACACACACACATTGATATCTCTTAGCCAGACGAGGTGGCACACACTTGTAATCCCCGTACTTGAGAGACTGAGACAGGAGGATTGAAGGTTCCAAGCAAGTCTCAGAAGCATAGTGAGGCCCTCCACAACTTATTGAGCCCTTGTTTCAAAATAAAAAATAAAATGGGGCTGGGGGTGTATCTCAGAGGTAGAATGTCCCTGGATTCAATCCCCAATACCACAAAAAAGAAAAAAAAAGATATCTCTAACTTTCTGGTGTTATGTAAAGTGTACATTTTTATGAATTACATATTCAAAGCATAATGAGAAATTACTCTAAAAAATATGTTCGTCATGCTGTTATTTTAAATTTAAAATGCAAATCTAGGTTGCAAACAAAGATGTTTTTATCTGTTCTGCTCTAAGAAATGAAATAAAAAATGGAGCACAACTTAAAATTACATTATTGACCTAACAGTGTTTAAACTTCCTATCTTTGATTTTTTTTTTTTTTTTTTTGCAGTACTGGGGATTGATCTCAGGGGCATTCTACCTCCAAGCTACACCCCCAGCCCTATTTTTTATTCTTTATTTTGAAACCGAGTCTCACTAAGTTGCAGAGTGCCTCACTAGGTAGCTGAGGCTGGCCGCGAACCCGGATCCTCCGGTCTCAGCCTCCCGAATACTGGGATTACAAGCGTGCGCTACCATGCCTGGCCTATCTTTGATGTTTATTTGAATTTGATGTCTTTCAGCCAGGAGCCTCTTGGGCTGTGGGATGGTTGAGGAGGCTACACACTAAAACACCACTGTATGCATTTTTAGTTACCTATTTGTCTTTGGTAATACAAAGTGTCAACTTTATTCTCTTGTTGAAAACTAGACTTCCTTGATCACAAGAATCTCATGCTTTATTGGGACAAAAATTCTTGGTTGTTATTTTTTCTTGGATCTAATTATATCAAGTTGGATCTTGGAAGTCCTCTTCCAGTACATAACTGGAGAAGTCAGGATATCAATCCAGACAGTTGGTCAAGGCAGGGCGAGTAGGTGGGATCTTGAGGCCTTGAAGTGAAAGATTGGTAGGTGGGTAGACCTGGAGATCTCAGTCCGGGAAAAAAGGCAGTGTGCCTTTTCCCTTGACCAGTATTAGGCATTCTGGTATATGGGATCACACAGGTACAGGATTTTCTGGGTCCATTCACAGTTGCTCACATTCTCTGTGTTTATAAAAATATCCTATGTGAATTAAGAACAGGCCTAGATTAAGAGGATGCAATACAGTGATCAGACAAAGCTTAATGGTCCCATTTGTCCTTCTAGAGAAGTATGGAACTATATCAAAATGATAAAAGTTAATCTATAAAATTTTAATGCTAGCACTGCTTTACAAGCTGATCAAAACCCTTAAAATGATGCTTTTATGTGTGTGGCAAACTCATTTCCAGTGATATACATATTCTGGTAGCTCTACCTTAATGTAAATTTTTCAAGTGATGTATGACTCAGTGCTTTACA
This sequence comes from Graphiurus murinus, assembly GCA_004027655.1. NCBI lineage: Eukaryota > Metazoa > Chordata > Mammalia > Rodentia > Gliridae > Graphiurus > Graphiurus murinus. The sequence continues at coordinate 83,044 of PVLC010000349.1, read as the reverse complement.
TATAGTAATCTCTTGATAATGCTCACTGATAGATAAGTAGATCAATGAATGAATGACTAACAAAAGGACACCCCTTTCCTAGCAAATGCTCGAAATTTACTCTGAAAGACACATGATGAAGCTGTCTGAGAGTTAGCATTTTATAATTTGTTTTTTCTTGCTTTTGAGATAAAGGTTCTAAAGAAAGTCAAACATAACACATTTTTATAATTTAATTGGTGCATTATAACTATATAGCACAGTGAAATTCAAAGTGATGCACTTGCCTAGGCACACATCACTTGGTGTGTTTCCTTCCAGATACTATCATGTTCTTCTCCCACCCCCTACCCCATACATTTTAGTGAGACCAGTAGTGATACTTTATATAAACATAACATTATTTGATCTGTTTCCTTCTTCAAGCCTTATTTTCCTACTCCTTACCTGTCCTCCTCATCCCCTTCCACTATTCCACTTTCTCTTTTTTTATCTCAAGTTTCTTTTCTCTCCTATTTTTTTTCTCTAGTTTCCGTATATGAAAGCATACCACCCTTGGCTTTCTGAGACTGGCTGATCTCATTTAGCATAACGTTCTCAAGTTCAATCCATTTTCCTACAACATATTTTAAAATATAAATCAGAACAATCTAATTGTAACAAAATGATTTTTATATCAGTGCCATATTACCAAATATATTTAAAACACACCTTCTAATCTTACATAAACAGAATAGACTTTAATACATACCAGGTAAAGTTCATTTTGCACTGTTATCTGTTTGCTAATTTTAAGTTGCTTTTTAGTATAGTGCCCTCCATAGATTTATGAAAACGAGTTCATCCAACTCTATCCCTTTCCCCTTCTATGCCTCCTATGTGGGATGAAAGTAGAGCTTCAGAGTGGGGGGATCAATGAGACTTAGTTCTAGCTAGGCTATACTGTATATGTTGATCTCTGGACAACTCACTCAATATATCTGGGAGTATTAGTGTTTTTTTTTTAAATTTTATAGTTCACCTTGTCTTCATAAATTTTAAATTTCTGTCTCTCCTCTGGAATAAACAATGTGATCCTGAGAAAGTCATTAAACCTTTCTTATGTTGCTTCATCAGTGAAATAGAGATAATAATACCAGCTTGCAGGGTGATTGTAAAGAATAAATGAAATAGAACATTTAATATCAATAACAGTTACTATATTATTATTAACAACAATAAGTATATGTACGAGTCCTGTACTCTAGGAAAACTAATCTATCAAGGTTATCCATACAGGAGTATTTATGCACATGCTAGCTAGACATCTAGAAAGTACATGGCACCTACCCCAAAACACATACCCTGAGGTTTATGTCAAATGTTGTCTCCCCTATGAAAGCTTTTTAATTCCAACTTTATACCGTTCTATCCTCTTCTTTACATGGCAAAATGAACCATTTACCCCCCTGAGCTTTGTTCAACCTCCTGGAAAAGCATGTAGTACAGTAGTCTTCCCATCTAAACCATGAGCCTTTAAAGGTTAAAGGTAGTTTACTCGGTTCTGTGCCTAGGAGGTAGTGTGTGATTGATGTTTATTACTTCTAATTAGATTGTTGGCTGCTGTACTCTCACCTGCAAATAAGAGGTTGGACTAGGAGACACTCCAGGGTCCCTTTGTCAGAATCCTCTGGAGAGCTGGTAAAAATGCAGGATTCTGGCTCCCACTCTCAATGAACCTGACTTAGACAGTGAGGGTGAAGTCTGGGACTTTTTAACAACCTCCCCTACATCCCCCTCCAGTTGATTACTCTATAAGCAACCCCCCTGCCTTGTACATCCCCTCCAGCTCTGTGATTCTGTGATTACATGAGTCAGATAACTCACTTCTGAATGTGTCCTTTTTTATTTCCCAGCTTAGCTCTAGAGTCTGCTGTTGATTATGGCAAAAAGAAAAAAAAAAAAAAGGATTTGCTCCTTTGTTTCCAGTGTAGCAACTGATTTTTTACTGAGAATCAACTGCCTACAGTTGAACATTGTAGTATTTTCACATTCAACTTAGTTGACTGTTGATGAAGTATTTCATGAAATTGTTTCAGAGTCTACACACTCATCCATTTTCAGAGATGTCTTAAAATGGCCTATGGAGTATCATGGTCTTTCCAGAAGACTTAGAATTTGTTCTCTAGCTTCAAAGACCCATATGTAAAATTTTCTGTGAGACTTAAGGTAGCAGATCTACAGCCTCCGAATCCTATGAATGGTGCATATCAAATCTGGTTGCTTTTTAGTAAGAGTACTCTTCCCCCCTCCAACCCAGGTATTGGTATTAAAAACTTTATATTGCTTTTTAAAAACTGAAAAATAGTTGCCTTAAGATGAAAAATCAACTAGAAAGGATATACAGTTGGATAGTCTCAGTTTTAAAAATAATGATTTCCTGGCCATTTCATGTCCTCTGAACTGTCTAGCGTCCTCTTATGCACGAGCCTATGCAGCTGGAAAAATATAGACAGACTATTCAATCATCTGAGAAGAATCTTAGACCCATGCTCACTGCAAAGAAATGGAAGGCACAGACAAGGTAGACATCTGATGTCCGGGAATTTCTGTTTTATCCTTGGCACCTTCTACCAGCCAGGAAAGGAGACTCTTCATATTTTCTTTCCCTGCAGAAAAGTGTAGGAGAAAATGAAATCAGGCATGCTTCCAATTCTCAATTGAATTGCTGGCAATCTCTGATTAATTATTCTGGGGAATCCTGGTTGAAAATCTAACATAAATATGCTACATCAGCAAGTGTAATTGGAAAAAATAATCAATTTAATATATCTGTAACAGTGTTTATTAGGAATGCTCTATGCCACTATAAACACTAAATATACTACTTCCTCCAAATCTGTAAATTATCTTTGTTCTTCCATAAATATTGTAGGATGTTCTCCCATATGGCCCTCATATATTCAGGGCTGCCTACCACCAAGGCTGGGTTTCCTTAAAGATCATAAAGAGCCCTGAAACGTATTACATTTTTCTTAAGACATGCCTATTCCTCAAATTTCTGCCTTTTTCCCCCTACTGAGCTGAAAGGCCACATTGAAGAGTGTTGTTCTCTGCAAGGCACATGCCCCTTTCTGACCCCTAAGACAATAGAAGATTTCACTTTTTTCTTTTTTAAAAAATGTGAAATATATCACATATAAAGAATATTAAATAAGCTTGGCATGGTAGTGCACACCTGTAATCCCAGTACCTGCAAGGCTAGGACAGGAGAATCACAGGTTTAAGGACAGCTTCAGCAACATAGCAAGACTCGCAGCAACCTAGCAAGACCCTGTTTCAAAAAAAAAAAAAAAAAAACTAAACTACGCATAGTGACGCACAACTGTGATCCTTGTTCTTGGGAGGCTGAGGCAGGATGATTGCAATGCATGCCTATAATCCCAGTACCTGGAAGGCTGAGATAGGAGAATCACAGGTTTAAGGACAGCCTCAGCAATGTAGCAAGACCCTCAGCAACTTAGCAAGACCTTATTTCAAAATAAAATAATAAAACGGGGTGGGGATGTAGCTCAGAGGTAGAATGCCCTTATTTAGCCTCTAGTACCAAAAATAAAATAAAATAAATTTTTTTGAAAAGGGCTGGGGGTGTAGCTTGGAGGTAGAATGCCCTTGGGTCAATCCCCCGTAACTCACACTCACACACACACACACACACACACACACACACACACACACACACATCAGTATATGTACATATTTATGTATAGTTTATGTAATAAGAAAAAATAATCACCAGTTCATTCTCCACTCAGGTATAAAATGAAAACACCAGGGGCAGCTTAGAAGCACCTGCCTGATCATCTGCCCCTTCCACTACTCTCAGAGGAAGACTGCACTGGCTTTATGATCATTCTCTTCCTTCTCTTTGTACTTTTGCCATCTGCACATACATCCCTGCTGTAGTTTGAATGTTTATGTCCCACCCAAACTCACATGTTGAAAACCTAATCCTCAATGCATTTATATTAAAAAGTTGGATCTTTAGGAAGTTATTAAGTCACTAGGACTCTGTTCTCATGAATGGGACTGATGCCTTCATAAAAAATGCTTGGAAGAAGCTCTTCAGACCCTCTGCCATGCAAAGACACAGCCAGAAGGTGCCATCTAGGAAGCAGAGCCCTTAAAAGACACTGAATCTGCTGATATCTTGATCTTGGACTTTCCAGACTCCAGAAATATGAGAAATAAATTTGGTTTTTATGAATTATCCAGTCTAGGTAAGGTATTTTGATATGGCAGCAGGAACAGACTAAGATAAACAACCTAGTTTTGCATTTCCCATTTTTTGACCTTTACATAAGCAAAAACATATTGTATATTTTCTTTTGAGGCTTACTTCTCTTGCTCACTATTATGCTGTGAAATTCTTTACTTGATATGCAAAGCTGTGGTTTGCTTGTGGCCTCACTGTATACTACTCCACCATATAAATGAACCATCATTTATGTATCAGTCAATGAGCACTTAGGTTGTTTCCAATTTGGGCTATTATATTCCTGTTATGAATGCTCTTATAGAAATCCTTTGGTGCCCATTGTAAAGTTTTCTAGAGTAGATCATAAAGGGTAGAATTATCAAATCAGAAGATATACATATTTAATTTACTAAATGATATCAAACTATTTGCCAAAGTGGTTGTAACAATTACACTCCTACCAGCAGTGTTGGAGAGTTCCACTTCCTTCTATTTTTGCCAGCACTCTTCCCAGAGAAACTCAGACCTTTTAACCCTTCTCAACATAGTGCTAGAAGATATTCTTACAAATTTCTCAAAGCCTAAGTCTGAGAGAAAATATTTTTATTATATGCAATATAGAAGGTACCCTTTGTTTTTTCTTTTTTAAAGTTTAGAGTCCAGTGCAAGCCTGTAGGAAGCCAATTCCCAAACTCCAGACTTGAAGCCCATCTTGGCCTCTCTCAGTCTTCCAAAGTCAAAGACACTCTTTATACCAGAGACCTACTCAGTCTCCAGATACAAAGCCTCAGACCTACGAACCCAAAACTACAGGAGAACTTAAAAAGTGAAGCCAGGCATTGTGGTGCATGCCTGTAATTCAGTACTTGGGAAGTTGAAATAAGAGAATCACAGGTTGAAGGACAGCTTCAGCAATTTAGTGAGACCATGTCTCAGAATAAAAATTGAAAATGACTGGGAGTGTATCTTAATGGTATAGCATCCCTGGGTTCATTCTCCAGGAGTTCTACAACACACACACACACACACACATACACACACACACAATGAGAAAAAGTTTAGAATAATCCTTTCAATCTTCTAAAGAAAATATTTCCTTATTTTTTCTAATAGTCTTCATCTCTGCCCTACATATCATCAATGGGAAAACAGTGGGGGGGGGGTGGGGGTGGGGAGGAGAGTAAGTGGAAATAAAGAAAACAAACTTGATAAAAATCAGAGAATTTCATTTGTCAGCACCAAAGCATTGGTAATATTTCCACCTCGTGTCACAGACGGTAATGAAGAGGTTCCAGCTTTGTGAGTTTCTCCAGGGAACACTGCAGAGCAAATAAATTGTGGAGCAATCCAGCTGGACCTCCAATTCCATCTCAAGAAATCCAGTCTTCAGATCCCTCAAATCCAAAACCAACCTGACAAGCAAAGCTCAGGTGCTGGCCTCCTCTCTAGCGGAGAAGAGAGGTTGTCTCCAGAACAGAATAGTGACCCTGTGGCCCATGATGTAGACCTCTTATTTCTTGGATTAATAAATGAATCATGTAAACAGTACCCCACCTACTCAGTTATTGTTTGGAAGGGCAGGTCATGTTCTTCCTCAAACTCATAGTGTGACTCAGGAAAGTCAGTAACGCACAGTTGCCCCACTAGTGTGGGCTGGGTGGTTTCTAATATCCTGTTACATTTTCACATTCTGTGACTATTACCTTTCATTTCTCCAGCCTGAAGTCTGCAGGTCAGCATTCTAAAACGACTCCCTAATCTAAACCGTGCCTCTATGTAGGTTATCTATAATTGTTTCTGAAAACATTTGCTATAGCTCAGTTATGCAGTTGCCAAGTTAACCTCGGAAGCAGATAGCTTAGGGAAGTATGATTTCTTTACCCAGCTATCAGTCTGTGCAGAGCAGTTTAGAGATGGGAGGGCCTGGGGCAGGTACTATTCACTGGCTCTCTTTCTTTTTTCAGGGAATCAGGGTCACCTTATTTTCCTTCGTGATGGCATAGAGCAGTGGGCAGACTCCATTCTTGCCAATGAAGCATAAAGAGAAGAGTGCTGAGTACTTCTGGAGAAAGTTTTTCTCTCTGATGAAAGATAGAAGTATAAGAAGAGATGACCCTACCCTGTAATCTCTCCCTTCCTGCTTTTAGATTATGTTCTATGAGGACACAATGCTTTAGCTATAGTGACACAAGGAAAGAGTGCAGATTGGAGATAAATATATCAGCGATGTATGTATATATAAATGTATCACTTTACATTTCATTATGACAGATAATTACAATGCACCAATAAAAGTATTTTAAAATCCTCAAAAAAGAAAAATAAATGCTAAATATAACAAAGCTGAAAGAGAGAAAGAGAATCTAGTGGTATCACTGAGCAGCTGGACTATCCCTGGAACCACAGTCCTCCAGATGTTTTGCTAGGGAACGTTAATAACCCCCATTACTTGTTTAAGACAACTTTCCATGGGTATTCTTATTCATATAGCCTAAAACACACTTCTTAATATAAGTATCTGAGATGCCTTAAAAACACTGCTATGTAGCCATGAATGGTTCCAGACTGAACTTCATGAAAGTTGATGAAAGGACTGGGTCTCTAAGATATAGGTGGCTTTGTCATCTGCCTCTTCCTGGCACTGATAGAGGCAAATGACTGAAAGAGATGAATTATCATCCAGTCTTTCCAACATTCCTCAGTGCCATCCTCTGAGCTGAGCTATCTAGCAAGAAGAATGGATACATAAGAAAAAAAAAAACATAAAAACATGAGAAGTTTAACTTTGATGCATTTATCCAGAATTTTACTACCAGAACATTTAAAAATAAGTTATTTTAATATCACATGCACACAAGTTCTATAATTTACATTAAAATATTGTTTTGAATTTGAATAGCAGTAGTGGGGAGTTCTGGTACAGGTTCTTGTCTTGTTCTGTCTTCTTTCCTAGGCCACCACAGGAAATCAGGGCTGTTCATTTACCCTAGACAACAAAATGTGAGGAGAAAGAATGTAGAATTTCAGATTTGTTACGGATGAGTAACTACCATGCGTTTCTCCTACCCTTCTTCTTTCTAAATGGGAATGTTTATTTTTATGATTTCCTATCCCCACTCCACTAATGTATTGGGAGGGTGGGACACAAGATAAGCTGGTCTCTTGGCTCATAGGTCACCATACCAAGATCTGCCATATCTGACCATGATGGAGAAGACTATCTAGATCGTCTGGAGACCTTGATTATGCAAAAGATGCAGTTTTCTGATGGCACTTTGAGGTATCTTCCTAAGAAAGTGATAGAGTATGTTATTCATATATGCAACATAAACTAATTATTTGATTATCAAAATGGTATACTGTACCCATCTTTTTTTTTTCTCTTCTTCCTGAGTAAATTAGAATTCCCAGTCACCTTGCAGTTAGGAAAGAATCTATATTAGTTCTAGCCAGTCAAATAAAATAAGAAGTGATATGAATGTTTTATGAACCAAATGTTTCAAATCCATTGTGCCATCTTTATAATCTTTTGTCTCCTCTGGCAATAAATGAGAAGGTCATATATTAAGATAGTAGCCTATGAGATAAAGAAACCTTCCAAGTAGATGTAGATGAGTATCCCTACCCTGCCTCTATCATTGCATTAGTGTTTTATTCTAAATCACATAGCCTCTGAGAGGTTGTTACTGATGCAGATCCAATAATATTCTGACTAAAATGATTATATAATCAAAAATGGGAAGAAATAGCTTTTCAATAACTTTCTTCTTCGTCACAGTGCCTTTTGAGTACTCAGAAAAAACTCTTTATGCATCCCACCATATTTGCTTTCTCTGGACAATTTGACAATACCCAGAATGTATTCTCTTCTCACTGACATTTCTCCCTCTTTATCTTCATAACTCATGATATTACAACCTATGTGCTGAAGAATTCACATTTAATTATTGCCATTACAGTAGTAATCTCAGACAGAATTTTTCAAGGAGTGAAATGCTTTTTATTATTTATTTATTTATTTATTTATTTATTTATTTATTTATTTATTTATTTATTGTGGCACTGGGGATTGAACCCAGGGGCATCCTACCTCTGAACTACATCCTCAGTGCTATTTAATTTTTATTTGGAAACAGAGTGTCGCTAGATTGATGAGATTCTCACTACAGTTTCCCAAGTACTGGGATTACAGGCATGTGCTACACACCTGGTGTGAAGTACTTTTTAAGTTTTGCTTTCTTGAGCCCCTGGTCTGACTATCTGTATATATAAGGCCTACAGAAATGCTTTTGCTTGAAATCTTATAAAAGTGACACTAGGATTTATTGAGAATAACTGACTCACACCCTGTAATGAAAGCTCTTTAGAGTTGGGGCTATAAAGAATATACTGGCACATCTATTCTCTGTCTCCACCTCTTGTCTCTAAAGAATCAATGATGATCCTTCATCAGAGTTAGGCAAATACTACAGAGTCCTTGAGATTTATTCTGCTCCTCATGTATGTCCCTCAGCATCTCAACCTCATACTGTTCTTACTTCAAGGGACACCTCACTCTTACTTCAAACTCCATATTACTTGCACATACATACTTGTTCAAATTACTTTATTATTATATATTCACATGAAAGAAAATTCTACTTCAAATTTTCTTTAAAAATTAAAGGCATATATTATTTCAGGTATGTTCTGATTGGTATCTCAACAATCTCACCAAGAATGCAGATTCTTTTCTTTCTCTGGTCTCCCATTTTCTGTACTGACTTCAACTTGTGGTTGATTCCCTTTGTGGTCACAAGATGGCTGTAGCATTCCCAGAAGGCACATTCAGACATGACAATACTCGTCTAAGGCAGACTGAGGATGATCACTTCCCCACTTCTTTAGAAGCCCCTCTCCCCCAGCTGACTTCTTTCCTTCAGGACTCACTATTAGAATTACATCTTGAATCCATGCCCAAACCACAATTGGCAATGAGAATAAGAACCTAAAAGAGCAGTTTTTGAAGTATAACAAATGGATATCGGGAAGATCCCAGGCCCTTTCAGGGGATCCCTAAGGTCAAAACAATTTTTATCATAATGTTATTAAAATGTTATTTGCCCTTTATTTACTATGTCATTATTCATACTGATGGAATAAAAGCAATAGTAGATAAAACTGCTGCATCTCAGTACCAAACACCATACTGTGTTATTAGTCATTATTTTCTTCATTGCCATGCACTTGCATTAAAAGATAATACCATTTCATTTAAGAATGTCTTGGATGAAGCAATAAAAATTAATAGTTTAATAAATCTTGGGCCCTGAGTTCACATCTTTTTTGGTATCCTGTGCAATGGAATTAGAAGTATATCCATGAAGCATTTCTGCTGCATACAAAATAAGTTGCTGTCCCCCTAAAATTATCTGGGCAATTGTTTGAGTGGCAAATTGAACTAGCCACTTTTTCATCAAGTATCTTTTTTCCCCTGTGAACAAAACCACAAAAGATTAATGGAAAAAAAATATGGTAGTTTAGAATTGTGTTAGAAGAGATTTTTGGGGAATGCAGTAATCCTATCACTTCAAAGAAAGAAAGAAAAAAAAGGGGAGGAGGAGGAAGGAAAGAAAAAAAGGAAGTTTTATAAAAGGAAAGGAACATGAGAAGAAGGGAAGAGAAGAGAAGAGGAGAGAAGGTATGATCTTTTTCTGGAGACTTAGTAAGGAAAGGAAAATTCTTGCTACTTCCAAAATCAGCACATTTAATAGAGCCCCAGGAAATACAGAGATTCTGATCACAGAAGTAGCAGCATTCACAAGACTACATGCTCGCTTGAGAAAAGGATTGAGGAACTGGATTTAGGGTAAGGGAAAGCATTTTTGCTGCCCGAGGTGACTCATGAATTATGAGTATCAGTATCAAAATCTACTCCACCTAATATTTGATGCATTTATTATGTATTTCCATTAATCGCCCTCTCTATATAATATCGTGTTAACAGTTCTTTTCTTATGTCTCAAAAAGATTCTGAATAGTTTCCTGGGAAGTCATTGGAGAGTAGCATGTCAAACAACAATATCTATTGAAATTGATTATGTGGGGAAATGCATTGTGAATTTCATGGATAAATAAACTACAACTTAGTAAAGTAACCACAGCTATACTTCATGTTTGTGTAGCACTTAACTCTCTACAAAACATCCTTATTCTCTCTCATCCTCATAGCAACTTTCACAGTACTTAGCACTGCCTCATGCTATCCTAAAACAAACCTAAAGATATATTTTATCTCCTTTTGGCATACAGGGAAGTTTCAGCTTATAGAGTTTTAAGCAACTTGCTCTAAATCCATGAACACGTAGGGGCAGAAGCACAATTTCAATCCAGATAGTCTAAATTCTAGTTTCACTGTCTTCCACAACAGCACCACTGGCCACTGTTTGCAAGTCTGCTCTGCTACATTTGGAAATGCAAATGTAGCTTCCAAGGGCCTTTGGCTGGCTCAATTCACAACCTTTGTGTGTGTGTGTGTGTGTGTGTGTGTGTGTGTGTGTGTGTGTGTGTGTGGTTGTTGGTGCATTATAAGTGCACATCATAGATATATTCAAAGTGCTACATTCATATATGCACATGCCATCTCTTGGTGTGTTTCCCTCTGCACCCCACCCCCTTGTGCTTTGATACTGGGATGCTCCCCCTCTTCCACCCTCCTCTAGCCCGGCAGCACTCATCAATTACCTCCTATCACTGCTGCTGTTGTACAAGGTGCTTTATCTCCCCTGTAAGCTTGAAAGAGGATAGGATTCCCTCAATTATCTTTGTTTTCACATGGAAGCCAGCTCCTTGTTAAGCCTGTGATAGGAGCTTAGTAAACACTTGTCCCTGGTTGATGGAGTGCTGAAATTGCTGCTCTGAGTGCTGCATGGTCTCATAAAACACTTATCATTATGATGAATAATTATCCTCTGGAGTTGTCTCTTTCAGTTAAACCCAGGATTTGACCCTGCAGAAGATGCTTAAATTTGGTCAGTTCAGCCAGAATTCCTAGCTCACTGAGATCACTGGGGTCATCTTTGAAGGGTGATAAGATTCACTCTGTAGAGGTCCCCTATCAATGAAGGACTTGATGTACCATCATGAGACCATCCTCAGTGTCTCAGCCTGTTCAAGAATGCCCTCAGCTGCACTCTCTCCAGGAACACCCTTATCCATGACTAATCTACATGGTGGGGTGCGGGGTACAAACATCTGGCTATCTTAGCTCAGCTCAGGACAAGCCTCAAGTGCTGTTCTATCTCCAGGGCTCCTGATGAAAGTGCCCTAGGTTATGACTTACCAGCAGGACAGCTCAGTCTCTCTGCCCATTCTGGCCTTCTCTCTTCCCTTTCCCAGTTGTGTGTCTCCCCCAACAACTCTCCCTGAAAAGCTTCCCACATGCAAACTCCATTTCAGAGGCTGCTTACTAATACAACCTACAACATATCCTAATATCCTAAGTTTTTCCAGCATTTGAAAGAAATTCAAAACAGCTTCTAAGAGCTGCTCCTTATTCCTGGATTCACCTTGTGGAATTAACCAGCATGGACATCTCTCTGTCTCTCTGTCTCTCTCTCTCTCCCCTTTCTCTTCCTTCCCTCTCTCCCTCCATTCTAATTATATAATTAATATATGCTTAATGCAAAGTATTCCCACAAAATAAAAACAAGAAAACTAACCTGAGCATTGTCATTTTAACAGCCTTTAGTACTTGGGTGGTGATTCTTTTATGCATATCTTTCTATACACATGTATATATGGTTTCACAAAAAACTGGAGTGCAACATAAATATCGGATTTCTTTGTAATCATAGGCATCATATATATTATGCATAGATCATGATATCTGCCTTTCAGTTTTGCCAAATTTTCCCTTCAAAATTGTTCTTCCCTTTCTTCTACCACTCCGACATACCATAGGCAAATAACATAGCTCTCCAGAGGTTTCTGTCATACCAACTTCTCCATGTCCATGTACAGGTTGAGTATCTCTTATCTAAAATGTCTGGGATCATAAGTATTTCAGATTTCAGATATTTTGAGGGCTTTGTAATATCTGTATTACATAATAAGATATTTTGAGGATGGTACCCAAGTCTAAACACAAATTCATCCATGTTTCATACATACCTTATACTATGGCTTGAAGGAAATTTTACACAATATTTTAGTGTGCTTGCATTCTAACTACATGAAGTGAGCTGTGGAATTTTCCACTTGTGATGTCATACCAGCACTCCAAAAATTTCAGATTTTAGAGCATTTTGGATTTTCAGATTAGGGCTCTATACTTATTCACATAAACATGTGTATATGGGTACTAGAGGTATTTTTGCCACTGTTTTCCAACAGTGGAATAATTTCTTATGTACTTGTTATTGTTTATCTACCAAATTATGGAAATTTCCCCAAGTAAGCTGTTATAGATTCGACTTCTTATATTATAGTCCATGAATACATGTACCATAAATGAATAAAATATTTGTACCATCTGTTTTTTATTATTTAGTTGTTTTAAGTGCTGGAGATTGAACATACGGCCTCTCACATGGTAGGCAAGTGTTCTACCACTGAACTACATCCCAAATTTGTATTGTTTCTAGGTTTTTATAACTCATCATTGTAAAACATCCTTGAACTTCTGCATCTATTTCTGAGACAGATCCCCAGGTATGGGACATTGGACCACTTTGGCAAAAGATACATGCTTGTGTATGTATATGTTTGTACTTATACATGTATGCAGATGTGTGTGTGTGTGTGTGTGTGTGTGTGTGTGTGTGTGTGTGTGTATGCATGCTCTTGGAGAGAGAGAAAGAGAGGTCTGTTTTCAAAAAGAATGTGACAATTCACATTTCCACTTAGGTGTACCTTTTTCTTGTAAATTTTTGGGTAGGCATTTTCACTTTTTAGAATGTATCAATTTGGTGGTCATATATTGATGTATTAACTCATAATTTCCCTGCTACTAGAGAAATAGAGAAAATTTTCACATACTTATTGGCTCATTGGTTTTGTTTTGATCCTTCCTGCATTTTGACCAAGATCTTTAGTTACATTCTGTTCATTACTAGCCTCCTCACTCTTTTAAAATTGAAGGCTAGTAGTAAAGAATTTTAAAATAGTGAGAAGACTAGTAATGAAGGACTAAACAGGAGGATATTTGTGAGTTGTACACAGTATTGAGCACAAGGAGATAGAAGTTGAGGTGTTTTCTAAAGGGCTGCTGGGAGGGCTGATCAGGGCAGCTGGCAGAGAAGAACACGTGTCATTGCCGAGCTACTGCTTTGCTCTAGGTGCTTCACCTACATTCACTCATTTTATTTTCTCAACATCTCTAAGAAGGTGCTATTATCACTGTTCCTATATTTACTGAGGCTCGGAGTTCCTGAGGATGCTTTCAGAGTCATTCAGCTCCTGATGCCTAGCTGGGCCTTTGTGTGTCAGAGCCCTTGTTCTGCTACCTCTCCACATGGCTGCCCAGCATGCTTGCAATTTTACAAGGGCTTAGGAGAGTGGCTTAGACAGTAATAGTAACGGAAGAACAGATAGTCCAGTATAGCGGAGGGGCACGGAAAGGACTCATCTGGCTACCGCACCAGGTTGCCCTGATCTTAGCAACCCCTCCATTGAACATTCTTTTCTTAGAAAACTATTTCGTTCAGAGTTCTTCTTAAAAAAAGCATATGTGTTGATGCTTTAAGAACTGACTTTTGCTCAGTCTGTTTCAGTCTTGGATGTGTCATCTTCCATCTTGTTCTACCTTGTGATCTCTAATTGGACAAACACGACAGTCACAGTGACTATAATAATAACAATGATTATTAAAACTACAATAGCAGAGTCTGCCCTACTTTTATTTATGCTGGAGTTTGCTAGTAGTCATTGTTATTATAGTAGTGTTTGTGTGTTGTGTGTGCCAGGCACATTCCTATATGCTTTTATAAGCATTGTCTCATTTATTTTTATTTTTTTTTCTACTTAGAATTGAATTGAGGGCCATTCTACCTCATGGCTAGACTCTCAGTCCTATTTTATTTTTTATTTTTAAACAGGGTCTCACTAAACTGATGAGACTGGCCTCAGACTTGTGATCCTTGTGTTTTAGCTTCCCAAGTACTTCGATTACAGGTGTGAACCACCGTGCCTGGCAGCATTGTCTTATTTAAATGCAAGTGTAGCTCAAGTGCCATGCATTAGTCATAATAAACACAAGGTAAAGGAGGACATATCTGGTGTGTTTAAATTATCCTCTGAGGCTATACTAACCCTGCTGCCCCCAACCTTCTGTCTTCCACTTTGGGTCACTCTTGGGTGATCTCACTAATGGCTGGTCTCCACTTGCCAAGTAGAGAGAGATGGTGACACTTGAGAAAAGCCTGCTGTAAGTAGGTTGCTTGCATACGTTATCTCAGAAAACCTCATGTTCTGTTCATCAATCTCCACACCATGGGGAGGCTGAGAACTGAAACGTGCCTGGCTCCAGCTCCCAGCACTTGCATTAGCAAATTACGGTCTGGCTGTGGAGAAGTCCATCTGCTCCTGCTGGTTGTTGATGCTCTTGGAGGTCTAAGCCCCATAAGTCACACCCAGCCAATGAACCTAGATTCACCGTGGCAGAGGTGATTAGGTTTCTGCACAGCAAACAGGCTGCAGGAAGAGATGACTTTCCAGAGCTCTGATTTTTTTTTTAACCAGATGACCTATTGCACACTGAAAAGAGAGGATACACAATTTGCAACGAACTGCTTTTTCACAGCTCATATATTTCTACACTGCAGTGCAGTTGTAGGTCTTTACACTCTGCTCTCAAGCATTAGGAAGGGAAATTGGGACTTTTGGTGGAAACATTAGTGATGTAACTCTTTCATTAGTATGTCTTCCTGAACTGGAGAAGACACGGGACAGAACACTGGAACATCTCTTTTATGCCAAGGACACTGGCATCTGTGCATCCATAGACAGATCACTCATTTGGGGAGACAGAGCGGAAGCTAGAAAAGAAATCTCAGCATGGGATTCTTCTCCTGGTTTCTCTGGTGATTTGCTATCAGGTGCTCCCTAAGTGGCTTAATTTTTCTGGAAGCTGGAAGTCATAAATATACTGTAAAATGCAGCTGAACCTCGGAGTTCCCTGTGTAGCTTCTCCCTTGATGTGGCAGTTCCATTTAGCTTGTCCTCGTTTGATGCCCTTCACTGATTACTGAAGATATCCCTTCCAAATCTCTTGCGCACAGCAATAGTCCCTATCCTCAGCTCAGAGTATACATCGTGTCCTGTGTCTTTTCTAAATTCTGAGTACTCAGGCTCTGTCTGGGCATCTGAGAGGTTAATTCAGAACCAAATTCTTGCCCCACTTCCATTAGGCATCCTGTGATCCAGGCTTGTGGGTATCTAGGGTGCGTCATTGCTACATAAAATACAGACTGGAAAATGAGCAGGTGGCCGCAGCAACATACAGAAGCAGTCCATAGCTGAGTGCAGAGTAGCAACGCTCCCAAGCAAGTCATGGATGGAAAAATAATGCTTAGAATGGTCATCTCAATCAAAACGGCTGTCCATTTCTGTACACACCAAAAGAGGATCCACCAGGTCTGACAAACTTCAGAACTCTCAAATGATGGATGCTCTTGGGTACCAGCATGTGTGTGTGTGTGTGTGTGTGTGTGTGTGTGTGTGTGTGTATGTGTATTAGTTACTGGGGATTGAACCCACAAGCTTCTACCTCTGATCTACACTCCCAGACCCTTTTTTAAATTTTTGAAACAAGATAGTTGATGAGTGTCTCATTAAGTTGCAAAGGCTGACCTGAACCTGTGATCCTTCTGTCTCAGCCTCCTCAGTACTGAGATTACAGGCACATGCCACTGTACCAAGCTCCATGCAAATTCTTAATAGTGTCTTCGCTTCTATCTTGAGAGTGTGAAAATTTTCTACAATGCTATAAAACATACCAAATTTTGGAAGCAGACAGAAATGAATTCTTTTTTTGTAGCTGGGTCTCCAGCAACAGATTACTTCTCCTGAGCCCACTTCTCCCCACACCTCACACCTGTGCCATGATTCAGTTTGCAATCTCTTTCCTCTCTGCCTTCTGTGCAAGTGTTGTTGGCAGCTATTGCCCATCCAGTTTACTCTCTCCTCAAGATCTGCTCTAAATAAGCCAGAAAAAGGAAAATTATTCCTTTCTTGGATTTTTGCAATTATTTTTCATTTTCTGTACTGCACATTCTGCCTCAATAGAGAATCACTTTCAATCCCCAGTTAGTCTTCAGTGGTCCTCCTTGACAGCTAGAATCCCATACCCTTTTGTTGTAATAACATTGCAGAATAAACAGCATTGGTGCACTACATTGGACTCATAACTAGAAGAATTTAACGCTGCTTTATACACTACACAGGCTACTCCTCAGAAAAGTCTGGAGAATCTGACTCATGAACTATGGGATCTATACAAACAGAAATATTTCCTGGGAGAAATTACCATACCACAGTTTTATTTTTCCCTGAGACACAAAGCATGAGAAATAATGTAATTTAATACAATATAATGCAAAGAATAGGCCATTACTCACGTGAAACAGCACATTGCTTAGCAGCTGACAAGAATTACTAGGGAACTTCCTGCAATTGCCATCTACATGAGCAATAACTAAAGAATATAGCTCACTCTTTCTCTCACCAGATGGCCAAAATGCACTATTTCAGCTACATAGGAGAATTCAAAATCATAGAACAAGATCATTTAATACAATCCTTCATTGCATCTCAGACTTCAGTCTGCATAAGAATTACAGAAAGAACTTGTTAAAAATTCAGATTCCCCACACCCTAGTCCCAAAGATGCTGAGCAGGTGGAGATTCATGAAAAGACCAAGAATATGCTTGTTTCTTTTGTTTTGTTTTTGTGGTACTGGGGATTAAACCCAGGGGCATTTCATCCCTGAGCTACTCCCCCAACCCTTTTTATTTTTTGTTTTGAATCAAGGTCTTATTAGGTTACTAAACATCACGGTACATTGCTGAGGCTGATCTCAAACCTGCAATCCTCCTGTCTCAGCCCTCCAAGTACAGTGACAGTAGCTTGCCACCATGCAGGGCTCATATACGAGTTTAAGGAGCACCCTGGGGGAATTATGATACATTTGGCCCATAGACCACACTTTAAACAACATTGCTCCTCCACTGAGGATGAAGAAATGGAAATGCAGCAGTATGTTAGTGTGCCTAAAGTCAAAGACTCACTTATCAGCAGAGCAGGGATAATAATTAAGAGTACTGGTTAAATGTTTAATGAATGATTAGAAACATGTCTTTGGGCCTTCCATAAAAGAATCCCACCATTTATCCCTTGATTTGTTACATAACATCCTTTATCATTCAGGAATCTTTAAAATATTTATTGAGCATCTACTATGCCTAAGACAACAAGAGTGAGATGTTTAAAGACAGACAGAGAGAGAGAGAGAGAGAGAGAGAGAGATATTTGGATTCTTTCCTCAGGGTGCTTGCAGTGTAGAGGAAGAAAGAGTGTATTATTAAAACATGAAAGAAATGATTTGGTTAAAGCAAATGATTCTCACAAATCCACTCAAAATTTCAGGAGTTAATGTAATGAGAACAAAAAGAGACATTTCAGAAAATCACCTATTTTTTCATTCTTTTACTTCACAAATTTTTATTGAGTGTTTATTATGTATCAAGAACTATGCTAGGCACTATAGATATAGTAAAAAATATAAAAGACAAGGTCTCTAACTCTGTGTGTGTGTGTGTGTGTGTGTGTGTGTGTGTGTGTGTGTGTGTGTGTGTTACTGGGGATTCTATCTCTGTTCTTGTTTTGAAACAGTCTCTCTAGGTTGCTGAGAGTCTTGCTAAGTAGTTGAGACTGATCTCAAACCTGTGATCCTCCTGTCTCAGCCTCCTAAGTTCTGGGATTACAGGCATGCCCCACCATGCCTGGCTGGTCTCTGACTTCTTGGACAGTAATTTCTAGTGGAGTGAGAATTTCATAGCACATGGAATGGTCAGCTATTAAAAGCAAGGAAGTAGGTTGTTTAAATTGGATGCCTAAAGCTCATTGGCTAATGTACAAAGAATGAATTAAAGGGGAGGCTGGACACAAGAAGGAAAAGAAGTCGAGAGACTACTACTGTGCTTCAAGGATGTTTCATACTCAAAGAGCAAGGAAGGTCAGTCACCAGAAACAAGGAAGAGAGACATGGGTGTGCGTCAGGGACATCTGCTCTCATTTTAAGTATGCTCCACTCTGTGCACGTGTCCTTGTGGCTACAGAAGCCAGCACAGACTTCTCAGCCTGCCATTCAAGGCCATGCACACCATGGTCCAGACCACATGCCTGACTGATTGTTCTTGTCTACCAGCCAAGTAGGATTGCCTCTCTCCTCCCGTTATCCTTTCTGTGTCTAGCACCCTGCGTGTGCTCATTTTATTCCCTTCCATCTCAGTTTGTTCTCAACAAGACTCTTTTTATATAAATTTGAGGCCATTTTTCAAATGCTTTTTCCTTCATTAAACTGTTTCTTTCAATCAGATGCAATCTCTTCCTACTTGGAAAATGCATTCTGATTCACATGGTTATGCCCAAGTTCACTGCTACTTATTTTTAGAGTTCTTCTTCCTTCTTAGATGATGAGCTGCTTAAGGAAGGAATGGAGTCTCACACATTTTTATTACGCATACAGCTTTGCACATGGCCTGAGAATGGAGTGTGAGGAGTCCTATAATGGACCTGATGAACTTTAGGGCCTCATTCCCCACACTCATCCATTATCCACCACATACTGCTCCAACTCTCTGTTCTATGGAAAACACTGATGTTTGGATGGCCCATGAATTCATTCTTGATCTACCATGTTTGCTGTATGCTCTTCAGCTTCTTGTCTGCCCAGAAAATATGACCTGTATCTTTTAAGACTTTGCCAAGGGCAGCCTTTTTACAAAGTATTTTCATGGCACCCTGCCCAGGTGCCTCTCTTCAAGTTGAGCTAATAGCTCCCTGTTAGATGGTCTCTTCCACACAGTATAAATTTACAATAGAATACTCTACTCATATCATTTAATGTAGGCTGTGTAATATTCTGTGATACATTGGCGACACATGAAAATAAGTAAATGTAAAAGTTATAAGGGGACAATGACAAATAGGATAAGTGAGGGGACTGAAAGATGAGAAATGACTAATTTTTAGGAGGTGGAAATCCTCAAGGGAGCAGAGCAAAAAAGGTTGGATCCCCAAATGGCCAGATCCCCAACCAGTCATTCTACAGTGCCGTTCACCAGCTCAGAAGGCCTCTATGTGCGCAGTGACAAACATCACGTGTGCTGTGTGCACATGCCTCCTCACTCTTAAATGCACCCACATGCACAGATGTAATATTTATAAAAAGTGTCTAACAGAGAAAGGGAGTTCAGGAGGTAGGAAACAGATACCAGGGGGAAATAGCTTAAAAACTGTAATTAATTTCTCCAGAGAGAGGAAAAGATGCTATACAAAGAACACAAACAGAATTTCAAAAACAGCTATCGAAAATTAAAAACACCGCCGTGTGTGGTGGCGCACGCTTGTAATCACAGCATTCGGGAGGCTGAGACCAGAGGATCCAGGTTCGCGGCCAGCCTCAGCTACCTAGTGAGGCACTCTGCAACTTAGTGAGACTTGGTTTCAAAATAAAGAATAAAAAATAGGGCTAGGGGTATAGCTCGGAGGTAGAATGCCCCTGAGTTCAATCCCCAGGGCCGCAAAAAAAAAAAAAGAAAGAAAATTAAAAACATGCAAGGGCAGAAATACACACATGTGAGCATACACACACACACACACACACACACACACACACACACACACACACACACACATTGAAAGATACATTTCAGAAAATCTCAAAGATGCCTCAGAAAGTGGAACAAAATCACAGAGATGATAAACTGTATTTCATTAAAAAGACAAGAAAATTAGAGGCTCAATCCCAAAACTTCAAATGCCAGAAAGAAAGTCTAGGAAAAAAAATATAGGATAGAATAATATTAAAGAAATAATATATAGAACAAATTCTCAGGACCTGTATTTCTAGAAGGGAGGTATGCATTGAAGGACCAGCTTAATATCTGAAGAGCCCTTACTGAGGCATGTACTTGTTAAATTCCAGAACTTTGTGTTAAAGAGAAGATCTGAAAAAGCCTACAAGAATAAAAATATACAGATTATTTGCGAATAATCAAGAATAGGTATACTATCAGATTTTTCACCAGGAATACCAGAAGTTGGAAAAGCCTGGAGTCCTCCCTTCAAACTCCTAGAGAAAATGATTTCCAGTCTGTTTTCCAGACCCTTTGAAACCAGGCGGATGTTTAAGAGTAGAATAAAGACACATTCAGACATACCAGGTTAGAAGGCTGCTGGAGAATGTGTCCTCCAGAATAAGAGTATTGCATTAGGATCCAACCTGGGAGAGGGAGAGGGAGAGGGAGAGAGTTGAGAAAAATTTGTATGTAAACAACTATGGAGAGAAGACTGGGGATGGAAACTATGCAGTAGGCCTTGAAACCCAACATTTCAGATTTGACAGAAGAGTTAATTTGCTGTCAGAGTGGAAAAAATGAAAGGAACGGATAGATTACAGTGATAAGCACATGGAAAATAATCACTAAAAGTACAATCTTAACTCTAAGAAGTAGGTAAGAAAGGAAATATGGTCATTATATATTGGGTGGCTCAGCTTAAAAGTATTTTCATAATTCTAATGATATAACAATATCGATTTAGAGGGATAAAGAGGGATTCCTATGTAATTGCATTGAACTGGAGAGGTAATGCGAAGTGCATTGCAGGTCACTGGAGATGAGGGTTAAATATTAGATCTACATCAGAACAAAATCTAGAATTTTTTTAAAAAATCAGGAAATAGCAGTATATGCATATCACCTGTATCAAAATAGTTTTAAAAAATCAACTGAACCAGGCGTGGTGGCACACGCTTGTAATTCCAGTACTTGGGAGGCTGAGACTGGAGGATCTGGGTTTGCGGCCAGCCTCAGCTACTTAGTGAGGCCCTCCGCAACTTAATGAGACCTTGTTTCAAAATAAAGAATAAAAAATAGGGTTAGGGGTTGAATGTCCCTGGGTTACATCCCCAGTACCCCCAGTACCACAAAACATAGAACAGTGTGTTTCATTGTCTGGAGAACAATGCATTTTGCAAATTGGTGATTTGTTGTAAAAGAATGATTTTGAAGGCATTTGGACAGTTTTCCTGCAATTTAAAACCAGAAAGTCCTTTTGGGGCACATTAATTTTTTTTTCTTACTCAAAGACTCAAAAATATGCTATTTATTAGATTATCAATTGTGATTTCACAAAATGTATTAATTTATTTTTGCTGCTTTATTTAAACCACTATCAATTGTGATTAGACAAAATGTATATATTTTTGGGATTGAACCCAGAGACATTCCACCTCTGAGTTACACCCCATAATTTTTTATTTTTATATTGAAACAGGATCTAACTAAATTGTGGAGGGTCTCTCTAATTGCTGAGGCTGGCCTCGAACCTGCAATCCTCCTGTCTCAGCCTCCCAGGTACTAGGATTACAGGCATGCTCCACTGTGCCCAGCTCATTCATTCATTCTTTTACTGAGCAGCTACAGTGTATCAGGCATACCACACTGATCCTGAGTACAATGGAGGAATCTATTAATGATTGTAAGCAGACTAATTGGAACTACAGGACTCCGCAAGATCAATGATGCAGATAGATGCCACTGCCTTCCCACTTATGGGACTATCTGAATTGCCAGAGGATAACTAGATTATTTTGATCAAGTTCAGTTTCACTAATTCTTGTGAAGTAAATGCTTCAAGGTGAAACTCAAACTTGAATACAGTTATCAATGATAGACTCTGTTGCAAAGACATAGATAACAACAATATTTGCAAAAGAACCAGAGGGGTAGGACAGGAGTAACGAAGGTGAGGAACCAGCACTATGTTTTGAGAGAACCAAGACAGAATTTGGGATTCTGTGCAAGAAATTACCAGAGAAAACATCAGCTAACTCACTAACTACGTTTTCTTTGGATTTTAAAACAAAGTCAAGTGTGTTTTGAAACTGTTAAGGCAAGTATCTTTTACTTTCTGTATTAGAAAAAGAAGAAAACCATAAGTCTCCTGAGGGATAAATTAATTCATCAGAGACAAGCTAGAAATTCAGATTCAGACTTGGGGCATCCTCATTCTTTTCACTACAACCACTATTCATTTACCTGCTAAGTCATTTTCATCTTCCCTATTGTACTTGTCTGAATGAAGATAAGAAAATTATTAGTAATTTTTCTTCTCAATTTCATGTAAATAAGACATTTTCCTCTCAACTGTGTGTGTGAGTGTGTGTGTGTGTGTGTTTGTCCCAGTGGACTTATATAAGAAAGAGGCTTCAGGAACTCTCAAAGGGCTTATGAGAAGAAATATAAAAATATTTTCCTTATATAGAAGGGTTTCTGAGGTTCAGAAAATAAGAGTATTTTAGTAGAGAGAAATGAAGGAATGTTCCAGTCATGGGAAGAAATTTCATGTGGGAGCCCTTCACAGTAGTCACACTAATATTCAACATAAATAAGAAAGCAAAACATAAACATCAAAAATAACTCAAATTTCTTACATCTTTTATCATTTTCCCAATTTCTTTAAATATGAAAATATGCAGACTCCTACTACATTTAGCTCTTTAGGAACTATCAATAATTTAATAAACTCCAAGTATAATAAAAACTATCTGGGTTAAATAACACACACACACACACACACACACACACACACACACACACACACACTCTTCTTTCTGTCAAGATGTCTAAGAAAATATTCTATCTTGCTAAAGTAATTCTAATTCTAGTATAGTGTTCAAATTAGACATTAAAATATGTTTCAAGAGAAAACCTATGAAAATACTCTGTCTTGCTAAAGTAATTTTAATTCTAGTATAGCCTTCAAATTAGACATTAAAAAGTAGGTTAAGGATACTTCAGTTATGTAAGTCTGTTCTTAGCATTGGTCCTGCTTCTATGTAAATATAACCTCATCATTCCTCAGGCATCTCTCACAGAAAACTCATTTTTATTTCAATTCCTAAGAAATAATGGAAAAATTTCCTTCAGACTTTCAAAAAATATAGTATTTGTTGTGTAAATTATGCCTCTGCCCATGAAAAAGAGCATGCCTGAATGTTAAGATGTCTACAAAATGGGTCTTGCAAATAAGGAAGTCTGTTCAACATCATTTTCTTTGTTATATTAAAATTTCTCACTCCTTTGGCTCATAGGACATTGTTGACTTGATGGAATCCCTCTGGGATAAGAGATCATGTTCTGGTTTTGACAGTCCTCCAGGACCTGTGTTGAGGAACACTGGGTTTGTATGTCTTTCATGGATACTTAGATGTCAATATTTGGAAATCAAAATCCCTCAGAGCCAGTCCTTCTCCTAAGAAAACATGCACTATCACTATAGATATCTATTCTGAGCCACTTTGCACACATGAGCTCTTGAAATCCCCCAGAAGTCAAGACTGACATTGGAAAAATATCTTTTATTCTATTTCTATTCTTTTTTCATTACCTATATCTCTGTCCTGGGACTTAGTCCAGAAAAACCAGTACCTTTGGACTGGTTTGGGCTGCCAAGAGTTTTTCCTCAGATCCTACTTGCCTCTCCAAATTATGTATTATCAATATTTCTCAAAAGGTGTTCCAAATCAGGACTCATAAAAATCAAGCTGACCAATTAATGTAAGAGATGATATTAATGATCGACAGTGGGATAACAGGTCATATAAATACCCAGGACACTTCCCAGAACCTCTAAATGAGTTCATTCTGTTCATCATAACCAAAGCCCACTAAAATATGAATGTAGGAGGATAACACACAAGCTCCCATTCCTTCCATCCTGTGTCCATGGCAGTCATCTGTAATTTATGGACTTCCTTTCCTAAGGAGTAGACAAAGCCTCAAGATCCTTTACAGAACCCTACTCAAGGTAGCCAATACCAATTTGTATTTGTAATGTATTGCTGTTTTACAAATTATTCTAAAATTAGGTGGTCTAGTATCATCTCACAGTTACTATGGGTCAGGAATATAGGAATAGCTCAGGAGGGCTCCTCTGGTCTAATCAAAGATCAGCTAGCTTAAAATGTGCTTTCAAGCTCATTCATACAGGTTTGCAGACCTCAGGTCTTCACTGACTGTTGGCTATTGACATGAGATCCTTATTACATGAACTTCTCCATAGGAGAGCTCACTATATGGTTCTTGACTTCTCTTATAACCAGTAAATGAGAGCTAGAGGGTGAGTAAGAGGAAGAGGGAATAAGCCACAGCCTCACTCTAACCTAATCTAAGAAGTAACATTCCATCACTTGTGCCTTATTTTTATTTATTAGGAGTAGGTGACTAGGTCCAACCCTCATTCACGTGGAGGAGACTATACAAGGACATAAAAACTAGGAGGTCAGGATCATTGGGGGCATCTTACAGATAGCTCACCATACTCTCTGTCAGTCAGATGGAATATGAAACATGGAACTCAAATTTTCCCATTTCCTAAATTATTAAATAATTTCAACTGAAGAGATACAAACTAAAATTTGGTAAATAATTAAATATATAAAATAATAGTCTTTCTCAAAACTATTTTATTTTTATACTTTTATTAGTACACTGTAATTATATGACAGTGAAATTAATAGTGAAATATTCATATGTTCACATAACATAATTTCATGTTTCCTTCCCCAAACCTCTCCTTTTTCTCTCCTCCTACATCTTCCAATTCTCTTTCACTATTCTACTGGTTTATCTCCTGCTTTTCATCAGGTCCTTTTTCTTTTATTTCTTAAATTTGGTGCATTGTAATTTTACATGATATTTGGGTATAGAGTGTCAGACAAATGCAGGCACACAGCTCTTGGTGTCCCCCTCCCTTGGGTCTCTGTCTCTCCACCCTTCCTACTTCTCTCTGTGCATGTCTTTGATATTAGAATTGGTAGTTTTGTATACATTCATAGCACTATTTCAACTATTATACTCTGTGACTTTGTCTCCCTTCCCTAATCCCCCTTGATTACTCTCCTGGAGTTTCTGCTCATCTATCTTATGTTGCCCTTATTTCCAGATATTTCTCTAGCTTCCACATATAAGAGAAAACATATATCTACTCTTTTTTTGAAATTGGTTGTACCCACTTAGTATGATATTCTTGAGTTCCATCCATTTTCCTGCAAATGGCATAATTTTGTTCTTCTTTATTGGCTTAGTAAAATTCCATTGTGTATGCATCACCTTAATCCCCAAACCAAATAAAGATACCACAAAAATTACAGACCAGTATTATTGATGAAATAGATGCAAAGATTCTCAATAAAATATTAGCAATTCACATTCAAAACTACATCAAGAAAATAGTTCATCATGACCAAATAGGCTTCTTTCCAGGGATGCAAGGCTGGTTCAACATATGCAAATCAATAAACTCACCACATTAGTAGAGTTAAAGACAAGAATCGTATGATTATCACCATATATGCAGAAAAAGCATTTGACAGAACCCAACACCTTTTCTGGATAAAAAACGCTGAGGAAATTGGGAATAGAAGGAACTTACCTCTACATCATAAAGACCATATACAATAAACCCAAAGCCAGAATCATTATGAGTAGGAAAAAAACTGACAGAATTTCCCTTAAGATCAAGAACAAGACAAGGATACCCACTGTCACCACTCCTATTCATCATAGCACTCGGCATTCTATCCTCAGCAATAAGACAGAAGAAAGGAGTCACAGGATAGAGAAGGAAGGACTGAAACTATCTTTCTTTGCTGAGGACATGATCCTTTACTTAGAAGATCCAAAAAACTCAGCCAGAAGACTTCTAGAAATGATAGTTTCAGCAAATTAGTAGGACACAAAATCAACCTATAAAAATCATTAGCATTTCTTTACACCAATCATGAATTTACTAAAAAAAAAAATAGAGAAAATAATAACAATAACAGCAAAAAGGATAAAATACTTAGGAATAAATCGAACTAGGAGGTGAAAGACCTCTATAATGCAACTCATAAGTCACTCAAGAAAGAAATTGAAGAAGACTCTAGTACATGAAAAGACTTCCCATGCTCTGGATAGGCAGAATGACGTCCTCTCCTTTCTTTAGTTTTTCTCTCTAGCTTCCACATATGAGAGAAAATATGTGACCCTTGATTTTCTGAGCCTGGCTGATCTCACTTAGTATGACGTTCTCCAGGGCCATCCATTTTCCTACAAATGATGTAATTTTGTTTTTCTTTATGGTTGAATAAAACTCAATGTGTATATATATATATATATATATATATATATATATATATATACACACACACACACACACACACACACACACACACACACACACCATATTTTCTTTATCCATCTGTCAAGGAACACTTAGGTTGGTGACATATCTTGGCTTTTATGAACTGTGCTGTACAAACATGGGTATGCACGTGTCACTATAGTGACTCTAATTCTTTTTTGAATGATACCAAAGATAGCTATATCATATGTAGAAGAATGAAACTAGATCCCTATCTCTCATCCTGCATAAAAGCCAACTAGAGATGGATCAAAGAGCTTGAAATTGGATCAGAAACTTTGCAATTCCTAGAAAAAAACATAACACCAACCCTGCAACATATACAAACAGGCAATGGAATCCTTAATATGAGTCCTAAAGCTCAGGAAAGAAAACCAAGAATCAATACATGGTATGACATCAAATTAAAAAGATTCTCCCTAGAAAAGAAAATAAAAGAGCATGAAGAAAGGGCCTACAGAATGAGAGAAAAATCTTTGCCAGTTACTCCTCTGGGGGATTAACATCCAGAATATATAAAGAATTTTAAAAATGTAACAACAAAAGTACAAATAATCCAATCAATAAATTGACAGTTGAACTAAATAGACAAAAAGAAGAAATGCAAATGGCATAAATATATGAAGATGTTCAATATCCTTAGCATTCTAGGATATGCAAATCAAAACTACACTGAGATTCCATCTAACTCCAGTTAGAATGGCAATCATGAAGAATAAAAACAATAACAGGTATAATAAATATTGTGAGGATGTGGGGAAAAGCAATGCTTATGGTTTATTGGTGGGATCATAATTGAGTAGAAGCATGATGGAGATCAGTAGGGGGGTTCCTCAAAAAACTAGAATTGATGCTATCATTTTAACTGAGCTCATTTTAGCTTCTTTTAAAAAAGGAGTACATCACTCTGGGAATAGCAATTTCTTTCAGAGTTCCAGAAATGTGATACTAGGTCTGCAGTTATATTTTCTGTTGTAAATGATACTTATACTTTTTATTTAAAATGTGATAGTCATTTAGAAAGTTTATAGAACCGAGAAGAGTATCATATAAGAAAAATAACCTACCATTCTTCTGCTCACAAATATCCACTTTAACAGTTTAGGCTTTTCTCAAAATTAATATATATGTGGATTTATATTTTATACTTCTTATTTTATGTTTGGTTGTGAAAAATTTAGCATTTATCCGGGGTACAATAAAACTGGAAATGTCATTTTGTAAAGCACACATCAAGATGGTATACTTACTTGCAGGCATATGGACATCAACGTGAAGGGAATAGCTGTAAAAACAATTTGAGACATAGCATAGTGTGGGCCTATGGTGACATTTTTATCCCTTGCCAAAGCTCTGTAACTACCACGATAATGGTTCAGCAGCTAAATGAACCCCTGAGAGAAGAAGGAATAGTATATTTTCTCTGCTTCACTGAATTGAATAGTTATGACAGTATCTATGAGTCTTTGGAAGAAGATGCAACAAATTGAAAATTTTTATTTTGAGTTTATCCTCCTCTTACCTTTGGTTAGTATTTCAGATAATTAATTTTTATCTGCACATATGAAATATGTGGATGTTTCGGTCTATTCCCATTACCTAGCTAAGCTACCTACCTATCCCACAAACCATCCTACTTCTCTAAACTCTAATTCAAGGAAGAGAAAGAAGATAATGTATATAGCCAGCTCTGGTCTCTGTGTCCCATTGAAATTTCATGGTCTTGCACTTAAGACCAACTGGAGAAACACTGCCATTAAATCACAAACTCTCTAATGGATTTTGAAAAGTGAAACATAAATTAACTGGTACAAATATAAGGAAGTTAATTGTAGCATCGGGTGGCATAAGACATAGTTGAATATCTAAGCAAAGGGCAAAAAGCAAGAGTGGGAAATCCAGATTAATTACTAAACACCAGTAGCTTTTGCCGACTGCTATAAAGAACATGGAGCCACTATTCATTGACCTTATAGAGAAGGCATTTGCTAACTTTCTGGGGTATAAATGAACCCAAATAATGGTTTTATGGCACAACTAATGAAACCTGTTGCAGAGGAAGGTAGATCTCAAGTGTTTCCTGGACAGAAGGCAATTGTTGGTTCCACTCTGTCCATACAATATTGATTGAGTCTCGATAGAGTTTTCGTATTCAGCAGCTTACCCACAGGGTTGTTGAGACATCATCCATTCATAGACATATTCCCAGTTGTGTTATTAAATCTGATAGGATGCGGACCAACAAAATTGACCCTAGCCATTTTCCTAGCCACACGAGACCTCTAATGGTCCACATACAGCTAATCAGGACTTTCACACCAAACACAATTTCAACTGATGTTTACCAAAAACAAAGCAAATGATATTTCATTAATTCCACATAGCGGACTTAAAAGGCAAAAAAAGAGAATTTGTCACAGCTGATATTTTATATTGGTAAACAAACAAAAATCCAGTAAGCTTTTTATTTAATATTAGTAGTTTAAGCTTTAAATTTAATATTAGTAGTTTGCAGAAATAATAAAGCAATTTTCTAGTGTTATTTTTCATAACAAAAGTCATAGAGCACAGAGGACATATTTATCAAACCTAAATGGCCACTGACTCTTTTTGTACCTCTGAAACATGTACTCTTTTACTACTTACTTCTATTCTAAGACCCAGGTCGCTAAAGCACAGTTAAATTGTTTAGATGCTAGTGAATCACTGTGGAAGCACAAGTCTTGCATTAGAATTGCAATAAGGGAAGGTTGCTGTCAGAGCCAATGCCAATAAGTCTCTTTCCCTCTTTCCTTCTTCCTCTCCCTCTAAGAAATGGTTCCTAATGAATGAATTTTTTATGGGAGAAGAAAGTAGTAACTATAATGGAGATAATAAAGTCATAAAGGTCATGTGATTCCCAAATAAGTTACAAATTATACCTCATTACAAATTATACAATCAAAGCGGGCCTGGTGACGCATGCTTGTAATCCCAGTACTTGGGAGGCTGAGACGGGAGGATCCAGGTTCGCGGCCAACCTCACCTACTTAGTGAGGCACTCCGCAACCTAGTGAGACACTGTTTCAAAACAAAGAATAAAAAATAGGACTGGGGGTGTAGCTCGGAGGTAGAATGCCACTGAGTTCAATCCCTAGTACCACAAAAAAAAAAACCCACACAAAAAAAATTATACAATCAGTTAAGCCATGAGGTCTATGTATTCCCAATGAAAATATAAAATGATTATTCTGAAAATCTAAATTAAAAAACATATTCACCTGAAACATTGAAGTGATAAACCATGCATTTTGGTTCCCTCCAAGGACATATATATTGTCACAATTCTCCAGCTTAATTCACACATACATGAAATACAACCCCAAATGACATTTGCATAGAATGTGAGAATGTGACTTGTACCATGGATTAGTTGACCTAGACTTAATGATTAGATTCACCTATTGCCTGAAGCAAATACCCAGAGCTTTGTTTTTTTGTTTGTTTGTTTTTTGCGGTACTGGGAGTTGAACTCAGGGACATTCTACCTCCAGCCCTATTTTTTATTCTTTATTTTGAAACAGGGTCTCACTAAGCTGCAGAGTGCTTCACTAGGTAGCTGAGGCTGGCCGCGAACCTGGATCCTCTGGTCTCAGCCTCCCAAATGCTGGGATTACAAGTGTGTGCCACCAGGCCCGGCTTACCAAGAGCTTTGTAAAGGTAAATAAAAGGGCTTTGTGATGGTTAATCTATTTATTTTCCTAAACTAGACAAATCCATTCTTTATTCCAACTATGTCACATAATATTTACTATCCCCAAGTAATGAAGAATTTTTGTTTTATAAATATTAATAGGTTAATTAAGTAGTCCTGGTAGGTAGAAGGAAGAAGAGACAGAGAAAGGAATGTAAGTAAAATTTTGTAAACATCTCCTCTGTGCCAAATACTGGGGAAGGAGCTTAATGTGCATGCTCCTATGTTATCCTTATACTATCACCATAGGGTAGGAACTAGAACTCCAGTTTCACAGATGAAGTAACTGAAGCTTTGGGAGGCTGAATAATTTGTCCAAAAATATACAATTAATGAATGTTAAGGCTGGAATTCTAATTTTGTCTCTTTGATTCTAAAGCTCCCTGGGCTATATCATCATATCTCCTTGCTTCTCAAGTTCTCTGTGTCAAACACTCTTCTTGTTGGTTAAGTTGTAAACTTTAGCTAGCTATTATAGAGTCAAGAGAAATACTTTTTACTATATTCCTACAGTATATGGTGAGATATAGGCAAAAAGTCTCTATATAGAGAATCCTGCAACTCATAACAGATTAACAAAAATTAATATGTGAAATCATCATCACAATAACAAATTTTCCCTTTAGACTTCTTGTCAAACTGAATATATCTCAGAAAATAGACACCAACACTTAGAAACCAATTCTCCAGATTTGAATAGTTGACCATCAATCATGGAACACAACAAAGATGAAATAACTTTAAGATGTTTTGGATGCTTTCCAGAAGGTTCTAAATGTTGTTTAGATGTAGGATGACAGCTTCTATTGGTTAAGAAGCTAATAGATTACCTAATCAAGGACTCAGCAAAGCAAAGACTTAAATTCGTTAAATTTAAATCTGCCCAAAATCATAGCTTTCAATTCTTGGTACTCAGTATTCTAGATAGTCTTCTAGAAATCTTCCTTAAGTCAAGTCAGCGAATTTTTCCAGCAAAGGGGTAGAGAGATAATCATCGTAGTCTCCATGGGCCACATAGTCTCTATTGAAACTGCTTATCTCTGGTATTGGAGCATGAGAGAAACGACAGACAATACATAAACAAATGAGGGTGGCTGTATTATAATAAAATTCTACTTACAAAGTAAAAGTGGAGGGCCATATTTGGCTGTGGTTAACCTCTGGTATTAGGCTAACCTTTCTGCCTGGAGTGGGAGAGGATGAGGTTTGTTTGTTTGAGTCAATGTTGTTTACAAGATAATAGGTTGATGAGGAAGAAACAGACACAAGAGCAAGAAGGAGGATTGATAATGCTAAAGTCAACAGAAAGTCAATCTCTGCAAAGAAAAAGACTATGTAAACCTTGTCTGGACTGGACAGAGAAGCTGACTCCTTGAAATTCTGGAATTCTCTCTTCTTATTAGTGAAAGTAGTCCAATGGGTTTGAGAGCCCTTTCTGCAAATGAAGTTTTGAAATCCCAAAATGTAAGGAAGTAAACCCACTATCGTGGAAGTTAAAACTGGAATGGGGAGCTGTGCCTCACAATATTGATTTTGAGACAAATCAGCAAAGTACATTTCTTCCCAAGAAATCAGAACTTTCTATAGTATAGGTTGAAAACCATTATGGTAGACAAATATGAAGGCTCTTTCTCATTCTGACATTCTATGAGTATGTGATTTAATTTATCTTTATCCCTGCTCTTAAAGTATATCTACACACCACTGCTAACCATTTTGTATGTCATTATCCATCACGGAAATCTTTAGAGAAAATATATGTCAAATCACTAGATTTTCCAAAGAACAACTTCAGTGGTTGGATTTATTTGTTACTATTGATTTCTGCATAACTAACTGACTAGTCATCTTTGTTCAACCCTTCAAATTATTTCCCTAAATGTTTAAATAACACGTCAGATAAAGCCTGCTCCT
The DNA here is from genome assembly GCA_004027655.1 of Graphiurus murinus. Taxonomy (NCBI): domain Eukaryota; kingdom Metazoa; phylum Chordata; class Mammalia; order Rodentia; family Gliridae; genus Graphiurus; species Graphiurus murinus. The sequence continues at coordinate 50,728 of PVLC010000349.1, read as the reverse complement.
TGCGTCCTTGTGAACTGATGAAATTTGAGCTGTAACACAGTTTGGATTTTGTCTTTTTCTGCTTGGCTACCACAACAAGGTATCATAGAGACTGAGTAGCTCACATAAGACAACTTTATTTTCTTTTTTTGCCTTTTTTTATTGTAATAATTCATGCTTTGTATGTATACATCTTTGTTAAGTACAAATTGATAAAGACAAATGTGCACACATTTCTCATCTGACCCCTTCCCCAATTCCCACCCCGCTCCCTCTCTCACCCTCCCTCTCAAGTTCAGTTCAGTGAGTGACTTTGATATGATTGTGTAAGTACATCATGTGCCTTAGGATGCCCTCCCTCCCCTACCCCACCCCCCCATCCATCCCCTTCGGTTAAATCAACTTCTTTGTTTATCAAGGGTCTCTACTTTTTCATCTGGGGACCCTCTTATGCCCCATCTCCTCCCTAACATACACATATTAGGGAGAACATATGCTTCTTTACTCTTTATGACTGGCTAATCTCACTTAACATAATGTTTTCCAGTTGCATCCATTTCCCTGCAAAGAACATGATTTTGTTCTTCTTTATGGCTGAGTAAAATTCCATTGTGTACATATCCCATAGTTTTGTAATCCATTCATCTGTGGATGGATATCTTGGCTGCTTCCATAGTTTGGCTATTGTGAATTGTGCAGCTATAAACATAGATACACATATCTCAGTCTGATAGTTTGGTTTCCATTCTTTTGGGTAGATACTCAGAAGTGGTATTGCTAGGTCATAAGGTAGGTTTATTCCCATTCGTCTGAGGATCCTCCCTACTGTTTTCCAAAGTGGTTGCACTAGTTTGCAATCCCACCAACAATGTATTAGGGTTCCCACTTCTCCACACCCTCTCCAGCAATTGTTGTTGTTCGTGTTTTTTATGATTGCCATTCTGATTGGAGTTAGGTGAATCTCAAGGTAGTTTTGATTTGTATCTCTCTGATTGCCAATGATGTGGAAAATTTCTTCATACATTTATTGATCATTTGTATTTCTTCTTTTATGAAGTGTCTAATTAGATCCTTTGCCCATTTTTTGATTGGGTTATTTGCTTTCTTAGCTGTGATTTTCTTGAGTTCTTTGTGTATCCTAGATATTAGACCTCTATCTGAAGAGTAACTGGCAAAAATCTTCTCCATAAGGAAAACTATAAAAAAGTTGAAGAAAGAAATCGATGAAGACCTTAGAAGATGGAAGGATCTACCACACTCTTGGATAGGCAGAATAAATATCATCAAAATGACCATCCTCTCAAAGCTGATCTACAGATTCAATGCAATACCCATGAAATTACCAAGGACGCTCCTCACGGACATAGAAAAATCAGTCCTTAAATTCATTTGGAACAACAAAAAGCCCAGGATAGCCAAATAGTTCTTAGCAATAAAAACCATGCAGGAGGTATCACAATACCTGATTTCAAACTCTATTACAAAGCCACAGTAATAAAAAAAGCATGGTAAGCCGGGCGTGGTGGCGCACGCTTGTAATCCCAGCATTCAGGAGGCTGAGACCGGAGGATCCGGGTTCGAGGCCAGCCTCAGCTACCTAGTGAGGCACTCCGCAACTTAGTGAGACTCGGTTTCAAAATAAAGAATAAAAAATAGGGCTGGGGGTATAGCTAGGAGGTAGAATGCCCCTGAGTTCAATCCCCAGTACCGCAAAACAAAACAAAACAAAACAAAACAAAACAAAAAACATCATGGTATTGGCACAAAAACAGACACATAGAACAGTGGAGCAGAATAGAAGACTCAGAAACAGACCCACAGGCTTACAGTCAACTGATTTTTGACAAAGGAGCCAAAACTATACACTGGAAAAAAGATAGCCTCTTTAACAAATGGTGTTGGCAAAACTGGTTAACCATATGCAGGAAAATAGAAATAAACCCCACTTTCTCACCCTGCACAAGAGTCAACTCAAGGTGGATCAAAGACCTGGAAGTTAGGCCAGAGACTTTGCAGCTACCTGAAGAGGGCATAGGCCCAACACTTTAACACATAGGCACAGGTAAAAACTTTCTCAACAAGACCTCAAAAACACAAGCAACTCAAAGGAAGATCAATACATGGGGTTGCATTAAACTGAAGAGCCTCTGTGCAGCAAAGGAAACTATCAAGAACCTCGACAACTTTATTTTCTTATAGTTCAGGAGGCTCGAAGTTCAAGATCAAGGTGTCTGAATAATCACCTTCTGGCAAGGGCTCACTTTCTGGCTTGTAGATGGCTGCATTCTCACTGTATCCTGACATGGTAGGAAAGAAAGAGTAAGCTCTCTGATGCCTTCTTATAAAAGCACTAATTCTATCATGAAGGCCCCACCCTCATGATGTCATTTAAGCCTAATGATCTCCCAATACCGTTACATTAGAGACAAGGGCTTCTGTATGTGCCTAGGAGGTAGTAGGGACACAATTCAATCAATAGCAGATTTCATAAGTTGTACAAAGAAGGATGTGGGAGAAAAAAGAAAATTTAAGGGTCTAAAATAAAGATTAGATGGAGATGCTGTTCTGCTTAGAATAGACATATTAATAGAAAGCATCATTTTTATTTTTAAAGATAATATTTTTAATTATATATAATCACATATATTTTGGGTATATACATATAATGATATATACGTATATGATTATATATATTTTTGGTATATACAATGTGATATTTTAATACATTGTGGAACGATTAAGATGGATATAATTAGCTTAACTTAATGTCAAATATTTTACTGATTAAAATATAGCAAGACCTAATGAAACCTTTTCCTTCAAATACTGCAGATTTGAGTCCTGGCTCTAATTGTCTACTTCAAGCAACAAGTATCTTGATGATGATGGTGTACACAGAAGTTGTCCTATGTATTACTGCAAATTGAGTTACTTCTATGAGATTGGCAGAGTGACTGCAGCTTTTATATGAAGGAAACACTGCCTAGGTAGTAATTGAGTTTGGGTTTTCATCCAAGGTGGAAATTGTCCTGCCGATACGTTTTTATTTTGGTAAATGCCTTACTCCAGTTTCCAGCACAATGCTGGATACCAAAAAAAGGCATTCATTGTAAGCTTTCTAGTGTTTTATTGCCAGGAAGCAGTCTTCAATCTGAGATTTAGGACCACTCAGGAAGATAATATACAGAAACACCGGAGGGGGCTGTTATAGCAATTATCTTGTGTGAGTAGTATATGTTTGCTCTTTCAAGGACAGTTCTAGTTTTTCAAAAAGAAATGGACCATTTTTAACCACATTTTTCCTAGACAGCTCTGGCGTTTTCTGTAGCAGTTCCTTTTAATTTTCATTCCTTGAACACCAAAAATAAAGTTTTCTTCTTTCCCTTTCATAACTCACAATACGTAATGCATAGTCACTGCAATTATTACAAGAGACTGCATGGTCTCCCATTTACTCTGCTTTATCACACACCTGAGGACACACTGTTTCCTATTATTGGTGGTGAACTTGATTCCATTATGTGTAATTTCTTTCAGATGAGCTGTAGCACTTAGCTTTCTGCTTCAAAGTACGGGGTTCTGCTTACAGCAAGCCCAGCCCCTACAGAGAGATTTCCCAGAGCAGAGCAGTCAAGTCTAATTAAACACATCACTTCCCCATCAATGTTGTCTCTGCCCAAATCATTCCTTAAGAGGTAGGCAGTATCAAGTCAGGCTTGGAAATAATTGTTAGGTTTGGGATGGACGTCAATAAAGAAAATAGCTTACTAAAACATAACAAAAACCATGAGTGAAATAAAAGTAATTTCTAGAGTAATGTATTTTTAAAGTTGCTGTTTAAATCTTTTTGTCTCTCTCTGCTTTATTGCACTCTCATAATCCTCTTTGAGTTTGTTACTGCTGTGTTGAACACAGAAATATAAATATAAGAGATTTTTCTTGGAATTAACTGCCATCACTTATCAAAAGACTACTGTGCGCCAATGTTTTAGGCAAATTATATAGTTTACTTAGATTCCTCACAACCAAAAAAGGGAAGGATTACAGATATGCAATCCCATATTCAAAACCCTTGGAGGCAGATACATTCCATAATTCAGAATTTCTTGGAGTTTAAAAAACAACGTTGCATATAGTGCACATTCTGCAACCACATGGGTTTAGTACAGCACTTTGGAAGCAAGTAAAATAATTTTCCAGTGAATGATGTGAGTAATCACACAAAGTAGAATTTTTCTAAAAATCAGCCCAAATGGTTTTACATCAGATTTTGTTACCAAATAAGCCAACCATACATTTATAGACAAACAAATAGGTTTCTCATAGACTTTCAGGTTTTTTTCGTATAAATTAGGAATTAGAGATGCTTAGGCAAGTTATTTAAAGAGAAATTACATAATTTACTTCAAGTCGTACAGTTAGAATACAGTGAGGTTGGGTTTGACCCAGAATTATCTACCACCAATGTCTATGTTGTAATAGATGAAGAGAAGAAGGCATGTCAAAAATGATCTTGGGGCTGGGCATGGTGGTACACGCCTGTACTCCCACTACCAGAAAGGCTGAGACTAGAGGATTATAAGTTCATTCCAGCCTCGGCAACTTAGTGAGTCCCTCCACAACTTAGTGAGACCCTGTTTCAAAAATAAAATAGGGCTGCCGGGCGTGGTGGCGCACGCTTGTAATCCCAGCATTCGGGAGGCTGAGACCGGAGGATCCGGGTTCGCGGCCAGCCCCAGCTACCTAGTGAGGCACTCCGCAACTTAGTGAGACTCGGTTTCAAAATAAAGAATAAAAAAAAAATAGGGCTGGGGGTGTAGCTCGGAGGTAGAATGCCCCTGAGTTCAATCCCCGGTACCGCAAAAAAAAAAAAAAATAAATAAAATAAAATAGGGCTGGGAGTATAGCTCAGAGGTAGAATGCCTCTGGGTTCAATCCCCAGTACAAAAAATGAAAAGAGAAATAAAAATAAAAGGAAGGAAGGAAGGAAGGAAGGAAGGAAGGAAGGAAGGAAGGAAGGAAGGAAGGAAGGAAGGAAGGAGAAAATGATGTTAGTGAAGGCAAAACAGAAAAAAATAGAGGTCAGCCAGAAGGAGGAATGTTATTGGTAAATAAATAAATAATAAAAGATTGGAGGTTGAGTAAAGAAAGAAAGCTGTAACATATGCTCTCCAAAGGTAGGCAGAGAGATAATGAAACCCATCATCAGAAAGAGAAAGGCAGAAAGCTGAGTGGAAAGAGAATATTGTGCAGAGGCTCCATGTGCTCATGTGGAAAAGATTAGACTAAGTGGGTTCTAGAAAGAGTACAGGATGAGGCTGTAGGGATGGCAGAACTTGCTCATTGCATCCAAATGACCTTTCATTGCAATTGTACCTGACTATTTATTAAATATATATAAACAATGCCTACCATATTCCAAGCACTAAGGATAAAGCTATGAAAAGACAGGCATGTCTCTGTACTTTAGCCCTTTACACTTCTTCACTGTGTTACCTTAGCAGTTATTCAACCACTCCATGCTGCCATAAGAGCATTTAAAAATAAAAAGAACACTAATATCTACCTCATAGATATCAAGTTGGGAGAATTAAATGGTATACTTCATGTAAAAAACATTATGCAATGCCTAGCACAAAGCAAATGATATAGTATTAGTCAATATCATTACAGGAATTTTATTTTTTGAAATCATCAGCTTCTCCAACTGAATGAAAAATATTCTTATTCTGGGACTATTTGCAGATAGCAAATCAGAGCACAAGGTACCAAATTCTAGTCAAATATAATTGCTGTTCAATCAGCAATCCTGGCGAGTTTGGTCTATTTTCAGCTCCAATCTTAACTTGTTGTGCTACCCTGAATGAGTCATTTAATAGCATCTGCTTCCCCCTCTGTGGATTGACTTCTGCTCTTTAACTCAAGGGTATTGGAGGAGACTTTGGGGATAAATAAAAGAGAAATTACTGCTTCAGCTAATAAGCTGCTCTAAAATATGAGCTTCTAGAGGATTCTCTTGAACTTGTTGATTGAAAGATAGAAGAAGCACACATTGAGAAAAGCAAGCTTTCTTGCATGCTTACACCTGACTGCATAGAATCTATATGGATGACCAGTGGAAGCAGAGGGAATCTGAATAAATGATACTTTTCTCAATCCTACAGTAATCAGCTCATTAAAAAGGGCTGAGCTAGCTGGGCAATGTAGCACATGTCTGTAATCCCAGTACTTGGGAGGCTGAGACAAGAGGATTGCAGGTTCAAAGACAGCCTCAGTAACGTAGACTTTCAGTAAATTAGTAAGACCCCATTTCCAAATAGAAAATAAAAATAGGGCTGGAGTGTAGCTCAGAGGTAGAATGCCCCTAGGTTCAATCACCAGTACCAAAAAAAGGAGGAGGACGGGCTATACTTATTTGAACACAACTATTATTTTGTCAAGTCAGAAAATCAAGAATTATTAGGAGAAGTAATTTATTTTAGTTTCTAGTACAGTGAAGATGGGGAATCCAAAGGACAATCTTTTTTTTTTCTGGCAACTGATCTGGGATCATCAATAATATGCTTCATTGGCAATCTTTTCACTGAAAACCACATATTGTACTCCACTCACCTCTAAAATGAGGTTCTACAAAGGAAAAGACAAGAGCAACAGTATCTCCAATTCCTTGGGTGCCGTGTTGGGAAAGCAACTGATAAAACATACTTAATTGAAAGTACAGTGTTTACTTACACATCTGCTTATGAACATGATATGGGAATATCCATGTTTAAACCTCAAGCAAAAAGCTGCCATCTTTAGTATAAGAAATATGCATGGAAAAGTGAATTATATGACTATGCACCCTATTATCTCTGGAAAATAGTTCCTAACATTTTAGAGCAATAATGAAAGGGAAAAAATAAGCAAACAAACAAAAACCATTTTCTTTTGTTTGGAGCAGAAAACTAAAGTCATGAGACAGTAGCTTAGTGAACAGATCTAACACCTCCCTTCTAAATATAGACCTCTCAGTCTGAATTTTCTCATGTACCAATCACTCTCTAGTCTTATTTGACTACTTGCAAGTCCCCAATTCTGCTGTGAATCCTATTTCAGTCTGTGTGTGTGTGTGTGTGTGTGTGTGTGTGTAGTACTAAGGATTGAACCCAGGGGCATTCTACCTCCAAGCTACACCCCTATCCTATTTTTATTCTTTATTTTGAAACAGGGTCTCACTAAGTTGCAGAGGGCCTCACTGAGTAGCTGAGGCTAGCTGCAAACTTGGATCCTTTGGTCCAGCCTCCCAAGTACTGGGATTACAAGGGTATGCCACCACGCCCGGCTCTATGTCAGTCTTTCTTATTTTGTTTCCTTTGCATGGTACCCTTTTGTCTTCTCCCTTCTCTTGCTGTTCTGGTTAGCTTTTATTTCCTATCTCTTTTTTAGTTATTACTGTTTGATGGTCCTGGCATTTGAACCCAGGAACTTCCATGTGCTATTTGTCACTTTGTCTGGAAAGGTTTCTCTGATGTGCTATGGTTAAGTGCCCCATCCTTTGTGCTCACCCAGCACTTATTCCTCTTCCTGGTATAAACTTCTCTACTCATGTGTCTCTTCCCCTTGATAGCAAGTAAATTGAATACAGAGGCTTTGTCACACTCACAATTAAATTCTCAGAAGCCAACACAATGCTCAGAATATGGAAGACATTTAGAAAGTATATGTGGAGAGGAGACTGGAAGGATAATAGAAGCTAGTTGTATGAAATAAACCGAAGGATTGCTGGTTTTCTGGTAGTTCATTCCACCCGTGCCCATACTGGAACCACAACAAAGACTTAGTATATGTAGCTCAGAAATGAATGCCCAGAGGGAAAGTTTATAGTTATCCAGAAAGCTCTGAATCATTATGAGATTCCAATTCTAGTTCAGAGTTTAAGCGAAGTTATGGTTCTAAACTCACTGACAGAAAAAAAAAAATGCTTTGGCAGCTCCTGAGTGGTTTTGTTGATGACCAGGAACAGAATGAGAAATGGAAATCTCATTAAGCTTGAAAGTATTTTTAGCTGGAGAACATTGACGTTAGACTGTCAGAAAGCCAAATGGAAAAAAGAACTGTAATGAACAGTAAAGATAAGAGCAAAAATGGTCAAGAGGGATTCAAGGAATTGAATATTATTTCTACCAAATCACAGCCTGGTTGCCAAGCAACCACTCTGCATGGGAATTGCATAACATGATGATATATTAGATCCTAACCTCAGAAGTGGACTGACAAGCTGAAACCATAAGTCTTGCAGTCCGACTTGCATTAGCTCTATCACCTTATTAAATTGCAAGTAAGCCTCTTCCTCTGCCTATAGAAAAGGCAAGATCTGTCAAAAGGGTACACAATTGCCATGGTGCCATGGATGTCTTTTCTAAATTATTATTCTTTTGGAGCATTGTAGTTGTGCATCATAGTGAGGTTCAATGTGTTAGAAACATACATGCACACAGTTCTTTGCATACTTCCCTCCACAAGTTAGTGAGATTGTTGATAATAACTTCACATATTGCCATAGTATTATTTGGATTGTTTCCTTCCCCAGTCCTCCCTCTTCCCCTCCCTAACTCTCACCTCTTTCCCCTTCAATTACTCTACCAATCTCTCTTTGCATTATTTAAAGTCCCTTCTGTTTCCTTTCTCTCTAGATTCTACAAATGAGAGAAAACATACAACCCTTGACTTCCTGAGAGTAATATCACTTAGCATAATATTCTCCAGTTCCATCCATTTCCATTCCTGAAAATGACGTTAAACTGAAAATTTTGTTCTTTATGGCCCAACAAAATTCCATCGTGCGTATATACCATATTTTCTTTATCCAATCATCTGTTGATAGATGTCATTCATTCCACCTGTTGACCTGGGATGGTTTCATAATTTGGCTATTGTAAATTGTGCTGCTATAAACATGGATATGCATGTATCACTTTAGTAGTTTAACTTTAGTTTTTTAGGGATCATGTAGTGCTTCCATTTTTAGTTTGTAAGAAAACTTTAAACTGATTTTCATAATGGTTGTACTAATTTACACTTCAACCAATAGTATATAAGAGTCTTTAAGATTGCTGATTCATTGTGTGCACAGATTGGATTACTTCTCAGGTGTTTTTTATTATACTAGTTGATATATCAGTGACGGAAGGTTATACTTAGTCTGGCCCCAGCAGATAGGTACATAAGAATACATATGTTTTATGTGCCACCTGACTCTCCTCTCTCTTATGACCTCTTAATTTGATTACCTACTTACAAAACAAAAGGAAAACTGTAAACTGTAATCCTAGCATTTTACTAACATTTTTAAATTAATCAATAGGAGAAAAGAATATCCTAAATGAAAGTAGAAAGAATACCTTAAAATAAAGTAGACAAAAGGACACCAACAAATTTGTATACAAAGCACAAACTAATGAGTGAATAAAACAAACTTAAGGTTATTAAGGATTATTATATGTCAAATATTCTTATATGTTCTTGGATTAAGACACTGATTACTCATATGACTTAATTTTATGAGATAGATGCTAGTAAGATCATCCTCAATTTTTATGTAAGGAAACTAAAGCACAAATTGGTTAGGCAACTTGCATTAGGTCAAAGTGCCCAAAACTGGATTCAAACCAGGCTGACTAGCTCCAAGGACCACAGTCTTAATCATTGAGCTATATTGCTTTTCAAGAAGAAATGAAAGCATCAATAAGCCTATCCAAAATCTCCTATCACTAGTATTCAAAGAATTACTAATCAAACAAAATGACAAACTTTTATTCACCAATTCAAATACAATTTTAAACAACTATAAAATTGAGTTTAGACAATGTTTGCATAAGATTTAATATAAGTAATTGCTACTTTACAATAAAAAAATTTTGATTAATTATTACTGTGAAATGATGACAGGTTGGGAGTATACCAGTGTTTCTCCATATTAACCACCTACCTGTACACTTTCAGTGAATAATAGGCAGTTTTTGTATTTTTACTTTTATCTTATGTTGTATTTTATCACATTTATTGAAAATTAAATTTAGGACTAGGTGTACTCAGTATAATACTCTTGGTCCCAAAGAACAGGTAGACATATGTTCTCTCTTATATGTGGAAGCTAGAGAGATATTCAGAAAAAGGGCAACAGAGATGAGCAGAGACTCCAGGGGAATGATGGAAAAGGATTAGGGAAGGAAGTGGGGGAGAGAAAGTCATAAAGAATGCAACAGTAGAAATAATGCTATGAACAGATACAAAATTGCCAATTCCAATCTCAAAGACCGGTGGGGTCAGGGTCAGGGGTACTTGGTGGTGAGGACAACAAGAGTTGCGTGCATGTGTTTTCCCAACACTTTGTACCCCAATATAATGTAAAATTGCAATGTACTAAAAAATAAAATAAGAAAAGAAAATTAATTTTATCTGTTTAATAACATTGGACTTATAAACATCACTATAGACAAAGATACAGTGAAGCTAACACTTTCAAAAACTGCTGATGGGAATAGTAAATAGTATCAACCATCTAGAGTAAAACTAAGTATGATACATTAGAATTTTTTTAAAAAATGTATATCCCTTGAACTACTCTAAGAAATCTATCCTAAAAAAATAATAAGAATTTCAGGCAAGTATATACATTGAATAATATTCACTGAAAGATATTTGGTGCTGAGGAAAACTGGAAGTAATACAAAGCTTAAAATGAGGAGACTCATATAGCTATTAAAGAATATCTAAAGAGTTAATGTTGGCATGGAAAACCAGTGTAACGTGAAGTGTAGTGAGATTAGCAGAATAAAGCCATATTGAATGATTCCCATATTATATATCCCTTCATAGCTCTTTTTTCAGACATAAAAGAGAAAAAAGATTTCTATGAAATACATAAACCATTAGCAGTACTTTTTTAGAATGACCTAATAATAGCTTATGTCTTTTGTTAACATTTTTACTTCTAAATCTTTTCATGTGGATTTATTTTTCTTAATGCAAGAGTGTGGAAAAGTTACTAAGACTATGTCATCTCCTAATATTTCTCTTTGACTCTGATTTAGGTGACCAGAAAGCAATCTAGTGATGACTTATGCTCTATTGCGGCTTTACCTTAACCAGTTGGGGCTTGGAGCAAGGCTCAGCCTGCTAAATAAGGGACGTGTGACATTTCTCGCTTTACATTATTTTATTCTGGAAATTTGGGCTTTGCTTCCACATTAAAAAAGGTTTTCTAAGAGGCTCAGGATGCTGTCATCAGGAGAACAAAGGCCTAGGCCTGGCTAAGAGGTATCCATTAACTCCACAAATACCAGCAGCTGAGTCAAGAGAACTTAGGTTTCTTATCATAAGACTGAAGGAAACTTTAAGACAAGAAAGCTTGCTAAACTTTCCACTTACCTAAAAACTTATTAACTCTCTTTTAGCTGCCTGAGCAAATAGGAAAGATTTATCTAATGAATAGTTCCTCTTCGCTTTTAACCTTTACCCCCTGCTCCTCCTTTGCTTCACCTGCTCTCTACTAAAAGAATAATTCATTTACACTCTTGTATTTTTTCCGCTGCTCCCCTAATCTTAGCAAACACTATAGGAAATAGCCTTTCTAGTTAAAGATGTACCCACTTGGCTCCAGGAAAAACAAGGCTGTAAAAATTCCTTTTTTGTATACATTGTTGTAATGAGCAAAAATATCACTCATGAGATGAATTAAAACAGATGCATCTTAACATACATGGTGTGTAAGCATACTCTCACTCACTCTCGACCTCGTCTCGATCCCCACCTAACGAGGGACCCCCCAGGCTCTACCTCTTCTTTGAGGGCTAGCCCCCGGCACTCTATTATAAAATTATTAGATGACTCAATATGTTTACTATTACCATTTAATATTTTAATTCATATAAATTTCTTCAACATCCTAACATATGAGAGAATATTACAAAAATTTCAGTTTTAAAAAAAGTGCCAGGGCCAGCATTCGGGAGGCTGAGACCGGAGGATCCGGGTTCGAGGCCAGCCTCAGCTACCTAGTGAGGCACTCTGCAACTTAGTGAGACTCGGTTTCAAAATAAAGAATAAAAAATAGGGCTGGGGGTGTAGCTCGGAGGTAGAATGCCCCTGAGTTCAATCCCCAGTGCCGCAAAAAAAACCCAAACAAACAAACAAACAAAAAGTGCCAGGGAAACAAAGTACTTTATTTTACAAAGTACTATAAAATGTGAGGCTCTTTTGATTCTGAAACAGTTATTGAGTAGATGAATTCCAATATTAAAACTTAAGGGAAGGAATAAACTTCACTGTTAATGGAATAAGGAAAGGTGCACTTTCTCAGCAAACAGTACCACCCCAAGCAGATGAGTTTACCTGACCATAATTACATGGTGAGTCAGTGCCAAGGCCCAGATCTAGGACCTTGATTCTAAATTTGGCACACTTTCCACTAACCTGTTAGAATAATCATATGATCATGCTATGAGGGACACCGCAGGGAAAGGGAGAATTTCCACTTTTCTGAACCCTTGCTAGAGACAGACATTAAAAAAACAAAAACAAAAACAAAAAAACATGATGGAGCATAGGCTTTCAAGTAGACTAGACCCATTAGACCCATAGTTGTATCCACAGCCAGGTGTTTGCTACATGACTTTTTGCAAGGTACTTGTATTTCCTAAGTCTTAGTCTTATTGTCTGTTAAACAAGAATAGGAATGTTCAATCTTTAAGGCTGTTATAAAGATTAAATAAGACAAGATGTGTAATATGTGCTTGGTGTGAGATGACCTTGTGCTTAGCAAGGATTGCTGGGTCTCCCTCTCTCCCCCACCTTTATCTGCCCCATCAATGAATGGGCACAGTCTTGATTTAAGCTTGCCTATCTTCATTTGTATTCAAGAGAACACCATGGTAAGCACCATCCTGCAGATACAGAAACACAATGAATATAAATTTTAAAAATGCCCACTTTCTGCTGGGTGTGGTGGCACACACCTATAATCCCAATACTTGAGAAGCTGAGATGGGAGGATCACAGGTTGGAGGATCACCTCAGCAACCTAGTGAGAATCTAACAGCCTAGGAGGACTCTTGTTTCTAAACAAACAAACAAAAAGAATTATAAAAATGGTTGGGGGTGTGGCTGGGAGTTAGAATGTCCCTAGATTCAATCCACAATACACGTACACACACATACACACACACACACACACACACACACACACACACACATACACACACACACACACACACACACACACACACACACATTTTCTTTCCCTAGCTATCTTCTTATAATTCTAACTCTATACATTTGCTGAAGAGAGTGTTCAAACTAATATACCCCATGAAATCTCTTTTGATGCTAAAAATAAGCAGCTACTTGGATAATGTAGCATTCAGTCATATGCTCAGCTTAGAGAATAACTAAGTAAAATGCAATTTTAGCTGCATGTGACCAAGACCTTCTTAAATCTTTCATTTTTATTATTTTCTTTTTAAACATTGAAAGTCTGCCTTGAAGATATGCAATAGAAGAAAGTGCATGTACATTTTATCTTGTCATTCAGAGGGCTTTACCCTAAATCTAAAAGCTTTTGGCTAAAGTGCAAAAGCACTGGAGACCCATTTTTGAATAGCAAGAGAAATTGAAAGGATTTCAACTCATCTGCAGTTCCAGTAGCTGGCAGGAGGTTCCTGTTTAAATTGAATTTTAAAATGTATGTAAGTCATCAAGCTTCAAATTTTAACCTTTGCAACAAAGTATTAACAAACCTCCTCAAAGAAAGACTTTTGAGAACTCAAGTTATTTATATTCTTAACCTGAAAGAGGGGACTCTGAACACTTTGTAAGTAATCTTAATGGAATGACAGTTCCAAGTGAACTGTAAATATGAGGCCAGTTCTCAACTACTTGTATGAATAGAGAAGAAAGACCAATGGCCATGGAGAGGCCTCATTTGAACAGTGTTCTGTCATGAAATTCTTTTTTTAATATATTTTTATTGGTGCATTATAATCGTATATCATAATGAAAATTCTTGCCATCAAGTTCAAAAAATGGGCTTTCTTTCTCTCTTTCTTTCTCTCTCTCTTTCTTTCTTTCTTTCTTTCTTTCTTTCTTTCTTTCTTTCTTTCTTTCTTTTCTTTTTGGTATCCTTTTCTCTGGCCCTGTCTGCTAGCCTTGTAGTGAAAATGCTTGAATAAATTATTGGTGTCCAATACTTCAAGGAGAGCCCAAAGGGTGATCCATATCTCAAAACAACCAATCCTTTAAGAGCCAGACTGTCACTAAATCAGGGTGCCTTTCATCTGCATAGCTGGATGAAGGTCTTTGGTGCTCCACTATGGTTCTTTCAAATGAAAATGATTGCAAATCATAGCATTAAATGGAAAGAAGTCCAACAAAGCTCTCATTTTATCCTGCATGGCTGCTTTTTTCTTTCATTTGAGATATCTAATATTACATGATAAACAGGGAACACCAGAGGAAAAAATGGCAACTTAGAGGGAGACAGCATGATTCAGGCATGCTGAGAATCGGAACTCGATCACCGGGAAGTCTGCTTTTTGACAAGGGAAGAAAAGCAGCAAAAAACTCAACAACAACAACAAAAAAAGAAAGTTGAAAGGTGGTGGAATCAGAACAACAACAACAAAAAAGAGCAGAGGACTATAAAAGCTCTTCATGAATACCACCTGGAGATGGAGACAGGCAGTGGTGGTGCCATCTTAGCCAGGCAGTGCTGGAGTTGGCAGCTGCTGACACCATGGCTTTCAGAAACCTCCAGGAAGAGATTGTGGATTGTTGTGAGGCCAGTGACTACTACCATCAGTGAAAGTAGTTGGCATTTTGCCCCATGCTAAACACTGAGGCTTTGGCTGAACCCATCTCTTCTGGCAGCAATCCAGAGCAGCAAAAAAGCTCACCCATCAGGACCATTTTAGCAGGAAACTACTGTACCCAGCCACAAGGACTTAAGTGGCAAGGAAATAGACTCACAGTGGCCTAAAACTTTTCAAATCATCCCTGCAGAGGCAAGGGTGGAGACTACTATCAGACACAACAGAAATGTAAATTTGTAGATAGCCCCTAGAGGCAGGCAGGAGGGAACTGTAGTCAGCAGTTCCAGGAGCCCTTGTAGGAGCCTTAGGGATCACCTTGGGACTTCCACCTATAGTGCCTGGGGGAAATAGCTCAGCCTACCAAGTTGTAAGCTCTGAAAGCAGTGAACTTGTGCCTGGCCATGACAAGCACCAGCACCAGAGGCCAGCAAGGACTTCTGGGAGTGCAGCCACCCAGGACAGGGGTGGTCTCCCTGGAGCTAAGGAACAGAGTCACCTAAGCCCCTGGCTTGGAACTGGGAAATCTCTCCCTGTCAGGCCTTGGGCCTTGGGAAGAAAGTGGCAGCAGCACTATCTTGGCGAGACCACACCAGGCCAGGGACCCTGCAGAGTATCACTTGATCACAGCCAACACCTGGGAATTCAATACTCTTTCTGTCCATAGAGTTTGTACCTGGCAAGTATGTATGCTAGTAACTGAAAGCACCTCACATGGCCATAACAAGCAGATCTGGAGTGGTGTGTCGGGGGCCATCAAAGCTCAGCGAGCCAGGCCATAAGTTTAGAACAAAGCAATCACTGACTTTGCTGAACCTAAGCTCACAGATCACAGAGGCCAGACATCAGCACTCTGCAGTATCACAGGCTCATAATAAGCAGAGCAGTGGTATTCTCTGGGGTGAATTAGTCCCAACCAGCAGGCTGCAGTCTCTGAACAGAACAGCATAGTCTCAGGCCCTATGAAGTTTGGGCCAGGAAAGCATAGTGGACTGCAGTCAATCAGAGACTCCTGTTTGCTTGCACTAAGAATTATATCTAGTTAAAGAGGCTCTGGGAGACAAAATCAGAAGTGATTATCTGAGTCAGATTGATAGAGGTGAAGATATACCCCCAGGATAGGCATTATTATTAAGCCTTAACAAATAAACACAGGACTCACACACAAAGAGGAAGAAGATGCCAAAACAACAGAAACACAAACCTGAGAACTCTGAAAGTATGAGAACAAGGAATAGTGAGAAAATTTTAAACTCCCACAGCTCAACAACAAGAGAGATAACCAATACTGATTTGAAAGAAATGCAGGAAGAGAATTCAGAATTTTGGCTTCAATATGATTAAAGGCCTCAAAGAAAGTATATAGGAAATGAAGGAGGAAATTGAGGCTTTAAGAAAGAACCAGAAAGAGGCTTTGAATGAAATGAAGGAGTGAATAAATGAATTGAAGACAGCAATAGAAACCAACTCTGGCATGCTAGACCACATGGAAAATAGGGTATTACTCTTGGAAGACAGTTTATTAAAAACCAAAAGCAAGCCAGGCGTGGTGGTGCACACTTGTAATCCCAGCATTCGGGAGGCTGAGACCTGAGGACCCGGGTTCGTGGCCAGCCTCAGCTACCTAGTGAGGCACTCCGCAACTTAGTGAGACTTGGTTTCAAAATAAAGAATAAAAAATAGGGCTGGGGGTATAGCTCAGAGGTAGAATGCCCCTGAGTTCAATCCCCAGTACTGCAAAAAACAAAACAAAACAAAACAAACAAACAAACAAAAAAGCAGAGTCAACAGTATACAGAAGACATTACGACAACACAACCTAAATATCCAACAAATATGAGACAATATGAAACATGCTAACTTACAGATAAAAGGCATTGAAGAAGGTCTAAAAGCACAGACCAAGGATATCAGAAACATCTTCAGAGAAATAATTTCATAGAATTTCCAAACATAGAAAAAGACTTGGACATCCATGTGTAGGAGACATACAGAATACTGTTAAGACAGAATCAAAGAAAGACCTCTCCACGCCATGCGATAAAATGACTAACATAAAGGCCAAGGAAAGAATCTTAAAAGCAGTGAGAATAAAAGAATGGATGACATTCAGGGGAAAAACAATAAAAATCATTCCAGACTTCACAACCAAGTCATGAATGCCAGGAGGAACTGGTATGAAGTTCTAGACCCTGGAAGAAAACAACTTCCATCCAAGACTGCTATGTCCATCAAAGATATCATTCAACATTGATCAATGGAGAAATAAAAATGTTTCAAATAAGCAGAATCTTTAAAAATTCATGACCAAGCCAGCACTAGAAAAATACTTAAATAAATTATAAAGAAGAAAAAAGAAGCAAATCCAGAACCAGAGAAGAGGTGACTCCACCAGGGAGACAACTAAGCAAAGGAGATACACACAGCAACAAACAGAATATAGAACACAAAATGACAGAAAACAAAAATCATATTTTAGTAATAACATTGAAGGTCAAAGGTCTTATTTCCCCAATTTAAAGATACAGACTGGCATTGTGGATTAAAAAACATAATCCAACTATATGCCGCTTGCAAGAAACTCACCTTAGAGCCAAAGATATCCATATACTAAAGGTGAAAAGATGGAAAAAGATATACCATGCAAATGGAGACAAAAAACAGGCAGGGATAGCAATGTTCATATCCAACAAAACAAACTTTAAGCTAAAACACATCGGAAGAGACAAAGCATATCATTTCTTATTAATAAAAGGAACAGTCCAGCAGGAAGACAACAGAATGAAAGTAGAAAGAACCAACAGGAAGATAAAAAGAAATTACATAAATGCATGGGTATTGAATGATACACTCTTGAATGAAGATTGGATCAGAGAATAAATTATAGTGCTGCGCACCCACATAAAAAAAGCAGAAAGTCACCAAATAAACCACCAAATGATACACCTCAAGGACCTAGAAAAATAGGAACAGTCCAATCCCAAAGTCAGCAGAAGACAGGAAAGAATTAAAATCAGAGCAGAAATAAATGAACTAGAGGATTAAAAAAGAACACAAAGGATCAACAAATCAAACAGTTGGTTCTTTGAAAATATTGATAAACCCCTAGCCTACTCAACTAAATGAAAGAGAGAATCAACCCAAATTATTAAAATCAGAAATGAAAAAGGAGATATCACCACAGACAATGGGTAAATTCAGAGGATTATCAGAAACTATTTTGAAAATTTATTTTCCAATAAACTGGAAAACATGGAAGAAATTGACAGATTTTTAAACAAATACAACTTACCTAAATTGAACCAAGAGGATATAGAAAATCTAAACCAACTAATAGCAAGCAAAGAAATAGAAACAGCAATAAAAATTCTGCCATCAAAGAAAAGCCCAGGTCCAGATGGGTTTCCAGCTGAATTCTACAAAACCTTTACAGAAGAATTAATCCCAATACTTCACAAGTTATTCCATGAAATAGAAAGAGATGGAATTCTTCCAAACTCCTTCTATGAGGCCATTATCACATTAATATCAAAACCAAATAAGGATACCTCAAGAAAAAAATTATACACCAATATCATTGATAAAAATAGATGCAAAAATTCTAGACAAAATACTAGCAATGCACATTCAAAACCACATCACAAAAAGCATACACCATGATCAAGTTAGTTTCATCCCAGGAAAACAAAATTGGTTCAACATATGCAAATCAATACATGTTATTCACCACATAAATAGAAAGAAGAAAAAAAATCACATGATCATATTAGTAGACGCTGGAAAGGCATTTGACAAAATCCAAAACCCATTCATGTTAAAAATCGGAATAGAAGGTATGTATCTCAATATCATTAATTCAACATACAACAAACTCAAAGCCAATATCATATGAATGAGGAAAAACTGCAGAATTCCCTTTCAAATCTGGAACAAGACAAGGATGCCCAC
This sequence comes from Graphiurus murinus, assembly GCA_004027655.1. Taxonomy (NCBI): domain Eukaryota; kingdom Metazoa; phylum Chordata; class Mammalia; order Rodentia; family Gliridae; genus Graphiurus; species Graphiurus murinus. The sequence continues at coordinate 31,955 of PVLC010000349.1, read as the reverse complement.
TGTCACCACTCCTTTTCAATCTAGTCCTTGAGACTCTTGCCATAGCAATTAAAAAAAAGAAAAATATCAAAGGAATTCAAACAGGAAAAGAAGAATTAAAATGATTTTAATTTTCGGTGAAATGATCCTATATCTAGAAGACCCCCAAAAAAACTCAATCAAAAGATGACTAGAAGTGATTAACAAATTCAGAAAAGTAGCGAGCTACAAAATCAACCTAAAAAAAATCAGTAGCTTTTCTATATGCCAACCATGAACTCACATAGAAAGAAATATAGAAAAGAATGCCATTCACAATAACCTCAAAAACAATAAAATACCTAGGAATAAACTTAATCAAAGAGGTAAAAGACCTCTATAATAAAAATTATAAAACACTAACAAAAGAAATTGAAGATCTTGGAAGATGGAAATATCTCCTCTGCTCTTGGATAGGAAAAATAAATATCATCAAAATGGCTATTCTATCAAAAGTGATCTACAGAATCAATGCAATCCCTATCAAAATACCAATGTTATTCCTCATAGACCTAGAAAAATCAGTCATAAATTTCATATGGAGAAACAAAAGAACCAGAATATTCAAAGCAATTCTCAGCAATAAGAAACATGCAGCAGGTATCACAATTCCTGACTTCAAATTATACTGCAGAGCTACAATAATTAAAACAGCATGGTATTGACACAAAACAGGCACATAGACCAATGGAACAGAATAGAAGATACAGAAACAAATCCGCACACTTATAGTCAGTTGATCTTTGAAAAAGGGGCCAAACACATATGCTGGAGATAAAGAAAGCTTTTTCAACAAATGGTGCTGGGAAAACTGGTTATCCATTTATAAAAAAATTGAACTAATTCCTTACCTTTTACCCTACACAGGAGTCAACTTGAGATGGATCAAAGACCTCGAAGCTAGACTAGAGACTTTGAAGCCACTAGAGGAGGGCTTGGGTTCTACACTCCAAAATATAGGCACAGGTAGAAACTTCCTCAGCAAGACTCCCAAAGCTCAAGAAATTAAAACAAGAATTAATAAGTGGAATGGCATTAAAGAAGTTTGTGCACATCAAAGGAGACCATCAAGAATCTAAAGAGAAAGCCTATGGAATGGGAGAAGATCTTTACCAGCTATCCCTCTTAGAGAGGATTAATATCTAGAATACACAAGGAACTTAAAAGACTTAACACTACAAAGACAAATAACCCAATCAAGAAATGGGCATAGACACTTTACAAAAGAAAGAATACAAATGGCCAATAGCATACATAAAAATGTTCAATATCATTAGCTATCATGGGGATGCAAATCAAAACTACACTGAGATTCTATCTAACCCCAATCAGAATGGCAATCATCAAGAAATCAAATAACAATAAATGTTGGTGAGGATGTGGGGAAATAGGAACTCTTCTACATTGTTGGTGGGGCTGCAAATTAGTTTAGTTGCTATGGAGATCTGTGTGGTGATTCCTTAGAAAACTGGGAATGGATCCACCATATGATCCAGCTATACCACTCCTGAGTATCTTTCCAAAGAGGTTGAAACCAGAGAACTACAGTAATATATGTATGTTCATAGCAGCAGAATCACAATAGCCAAATTATGGAACCAACCAAGGTGTCCATCAACAGATAAATGGATTACAAAGCTATGGGAAATACACACAATGGAATTCTACTCAGCAACAAAGAAGAATAAAATAATGTCATTTGCAAGAAAACGAAAGGACCTGGAGAATATTAAGTGGGATTAGCCAGTCACAGAAAGTGAAGGGACATATGTTTTCTCTAATATGTGCAAGCTAGAGATTAACTGGGATACTAAAGGGACTCCAGATAATGGAGGAGAAACCTCAGAGGAGCCAGAGAAGGAAGGAGGAAGACTGAGGTTCATTAATGGAGATACTACCATCGACAATGTGTACATATGCAAAAATACCAATGTCAATCTCAGTACTCTGTTTTGGGAAGAGGGGAGATGGAGAGGCAGAGAGGTGGGACCAAGTGCTGTGTGCATTTATGTCATTGTCAACATGATTTACATTATAATGTGAAACTATAATGCACCAATAAAAGCACATTAAAAACAAATAAAAATCAGAAATGATTATCACCATAAAATTAAAAAAAAAACATAAACAGGTACTTTATTTTGCTGGTGCCTGAGCATGAGCTTGGTTTGCTCATTAGATCTTAAGACATTGAAGAAAAAAAAGCAAAGCAATTATTTTTCAAAAACTCGAGTAATATTAAGTTTTTTGAGTTTTTGCAAAATAGACTTTTATCATTTATGCCCAATTGCTATTTTTCTTTATATTTTATTATTAGTTGTCCATATCTTAGAACACCAAAAATATTGCTGTAAATAATATTAAATATTACAACCATATATAACAACTTCCTAATAGGATTTAAAGAGATTAAATATATGTAAAATATTGCATCCATGAATGTATAGCCATGATTAATGCCCTCCTTGCTCTGGCAAGAGCACCTAGGTTGAAACTAGAAGCAAGACAGTTGAGTCACAGAAGTTCTGGTCCCTGTAAATAATTGCTCATTTCTCTAAGTGATAAAGAATATCCGACTAAAGATTGTGGTTATAGGATTATTGGTAAAGAAAACTATGTGAATTCTATTTTCTACATATTATTTTTAAGCAATGGTTTCTCAGTACCAAGAAATTTTCAGAAGTCACATAGAAGGTCGAATGGTATAATCTTTATCTTTCTTCTGTCTCTAGATGAACGATTTTCAGACTGAAAAGGTCAGTTTGAAATTATTTTAAAGGCTTGTGTCCTTTCATGTATTTTCCCACTTAATTGGACTTTGGCTTTAAAAAGGCTTTGAAGTTCAATAGAAGAGAGCCTGATTCCTTTAAAAATATCAATTGTTTGAATAGGAGAAATGATGGTGAGTCTATTGTTAGTCTTTGAGCTATAATGGAGAATGAAGATATTGCAAGATGGGTAGAAGCCTGCAAAAATAATTTTAAAGAGGATAAAAGGCAAAATTATGTAAGTCACAGATCTTGTGAGCTTATAATTGAATTATAGCAAAATACTAGAATTGCTTACATACTGAGTGAGCCTTTAACATAATCTTGCAATGATTTGCTTTCCTAAAAGTCAATCACATTATAAATGTGAGATTGTATACTTATTTTACAGGAGTCTGCTAGAATAACCAATAATGCTTTCTGTTTGTTTAACATTTGCTGACTTTCAAGGCACTTTCACATTATTTCTTGAATTCCTGTAACAGTCCCCATGGGCTATATACTGACTTTTGTTCCAATTTATACAGGAAGAAACCAGACATAAAGAAGTTAAAGGTTGTAAGGGAACAAAGCTAGCTAATGAAAGAGCCAACATGTTAATCTGAATTTGTGATTTCTGATTCCTGGCCAGACCAATCACATTTTCTCTCCAGTGTTCAAGTTTGCAGATAGGAAGCTATTTCTTGAGACGTGTCTCACTCCGTCGCCATCTTCCCAGAAGTCTTAAAAAGACCATTTATTTTGAAAGTCTAAAACTGTTTAACAATAGAATAATTTTGGACAAAAATGTCTCCCTCAATTCAAAAGTCACACTAAAACTTGGTAGCCAAGATATAGGACAGATAACTCCTATATGGGCAATCAGTCAAGTCCCTTCATCTTTAGATTATACATTCTAAATTTCTTTACTGCTTTGATCAGTCAAAAGACCATATTTTCACTGGAAATTTGCTACATATCATAAATTGCTTAATTTTTGAACCATTGTTAAATGAGTTGGCACTGAAGTAGCTTCAATCTAAGTAATTATTGACAATTTCTTTTTTTTTTAAATTTTTTATTGTAGTAATTCGTGCAATATAGCATACATCTTTGTTAAGTACAAGTTGTTAACAATATATTTGCACACACTTCTCATTTGATCCCTTCCCCAATTCCCACCCCATTCCCTCCCCCTCCCTCCCCCTCAGGTTCACTTCGGTGAGTGACCTTGATATGATTGTGTACGAACATCATGTTTATTAAATCTTTGTTTTCTGGGTCCATTGGTTTTTTTTTTCTGGTTTTTATCATATTCTGGAAGTAATGATTTTGAAGATTGGCTATTATAATTTTGCATATTTTATGCATATAATCATGATGTAATAATAGATTGCAATCCACCTAATATATCTGTGTCAACTTAATTGCTATGTCATCTCACACTTAAACTCTTGATTGTGATCCTTTTATCAAAATAATAACCAGTATTAAAAAATCTTCAATTTTAAAAAATATTGCATAAAATAGAGATTAAAAAAGTTCCTTTTATATTTTTTATCTAGTCTCATATGTCTACTATCATTAGGCATTCTTCCTTGACACATACATGTGCATGTAGATGTTTACACACATGTATGTGTGCACACAAATATGCATGCATACACACACACACACACACACACACACACACAATAACATAATTACATTTGGAGATGTTTGAATATTTCTCCAGGGACACTTATTTGAACTTTCCCCTTGTTTATTTCTCCTTACCCTGTTCCAATATAAAGCTGTTCCTGCATGTTTTTGGCTTAGTTATCCATGTGATAAAAAGCCTACTTGTCTCTTTCTGGGCTCCTGTGGCTCCCAGGACATTTTTTGTTGTCTATCCTCCAGCCTTTCTATATCTACCTACTCTCCCAGCACCAAAATTAGTTTCCCCAACTCCATCATATCAGAGCCTGAGTCTGGCTCAGCCTTTTGAAGGAAAACGAGAGGAAGATCAAAGAAAAATGCCATAGTATTATTATACTTAGAATGATTGTTGGTCCAATCATTTCTCTCCTATGCATAAATCAATTCCCACCCCCTAGAAAGGGGATGCTTCCTTGTAAGTCTTCAAAGTATGCCACATTTATGGGTTACAGTTATCACTATGGAAAATTCAACTGGGACAAGGTTTGCCATAGGCATTTTATTTCCATTATTTTTCTGTGTTTAATTTTCCCTGAGAAAGCAAGTAAGAAAGAAAAGTTGCAAATGTTCAGCTAATATGTCTATTTAGTAGGCAATGAAATGGAGTAATGTCATTCCCCATGAGTCAAAATATTCATTAAAACTGCTGATTTACAACTATTCTGCAGCAATGTTAGTTAGAATATTTGGCCAACAAAAATGACAATGTTTAAAAATGATGCTATAGTGTTGCTACTGAAAATCTCCAAGTTTGAGGACACAGAAAGGATATAGATTTAATCCTAATACTAAGGCTCTGTTCCATATTGCAAAGCTACTTTTCCTACAAGTATGGTCAAAATGTAAAATCACTTAAATTACCAAAAGAAGATACTTCTGGCCATAAGACCTATCTAAATAATGTACCATGATACTACCATTTCTAGCACTTAAGACTACTTGGCTTTAGAAAAATTACCTGTTAAAGTTAAAACAGGTCTGGGATATATAACCTATTAAGTCAGATTCTGTCATTAATATTTTAGATTGAATTCATTTATCAGATTTGTTCTTACATAGAAGTATGTATGGCTGAAGTCTATTGTAATTATACTAGAAAGACTGAGAATAAGAGAGGTACAAAATTTTGCAAGGGAATACTATCCTGGCTGGAATCATATACAAGGATACAGAGAAAAAAACAGAATAAAATAAAAATAAGATTAAACAATAGAGATGAATATTTCTGCTTCCTAAAAGATGGAGTAGAAGTACTTTTCTATTCCTCTGACTAATCACAGTTAAAATACAGTTAACTATATATTTATGAAAACATAAGAGGACTCTGGAAAGTAGACTAAGGAAAGCAAACCAAAGGAAGAGTATAGTTTTGAGTTTCCTAGGTATCATGTTTCCTTGGTCCTTTGTGGCCCTTTGAGGCCTAGCATTGTTGTCATTTCATCTTAAGAGGCAGGCATTTCCTCCAGTCTTTACTGTCTTCAGGAGACAGGCTTTCATTAATCAGCTGGGTGAGTAGGTATTCTGAAGCTCTCTCATGCTTTCCCTATGGATTTGCCTGCTTCATATATCTTGTTCCACTTAGTGGGCATTGGGAATATAATAGGAAGATAAAATCTAATAGATATAATCTAATAATATAATCTAAAGATTGCATGTTTTCTCTTGAGCTCACAAAACCAGGTTAGTTGCTGAGAGTCTCCCATTTGACTTCCCTAGTACAGTGTCCTGAAACGCTCAAGTTTCTATGGCTTCTTCCAGTCCTGCAAAGTAGAGCCAGCTGTCAGGATGACACTTGCACTGGCCATCTGTAGGGTCACACTTATTTGTATGTTGGAGGGATAAGATGAGCTTGGAAGAACATTTGAGGTGCTCATGGGTAATCTAAAAGGAGACATTCATAAGCCAATCACTCCAAGATGCTCCTGAGCAGCTTCCTGATGAAGTCTGTGGCGTCCACAGTAGGGCACAGAGCTGCTCTTCCCAGCCTCTTCCAGCATTCAACCCTGCCAATCACCTCAGTATTCTGGGTAGGGTAAGAAAGAAGTAGATCTCTTGGGCAGCATACCACAGCTGGTCACTCGTTTACTATGCTCTCTGTCCTTGAGGGAGAAACCACCGACCAAAAGGATCTCTCTTGGCACTAAGTTGCACTGCCTTAGGACAGGAGTGTCATGAGCAAAGAAAAACTTTTCTTACCTACTTCATTTGTGTCCATTCTAAGATTTTGGTGAGAGAGAGAGAGAGAGAGAGAGAGAGAGAGAGAGAGAGAGAGAGAGAGAGAGAGAGAGAGAGAGAGAGGAGCGAGAGAGGAGAGAGGAGCGAGAACACAATGAATTCAGGCCAACTTTACTTGTCCACACTGTAGAGAAGAACTACTTGATTCCTTGGGCCACACCAAAAGGCCCAGACAACAAAAAGAATTAATCATATGCCCTAAATAATTTAAGCATCTTTCTCCTTCTCCTCCCCATACAACTACAGAACTGCAAGAGGCTACATAGCAAGAAGCCAATGCTTTTCAAACTATGAGTTTGTTGTGAAGGTAAAATGCAATAATGAATGTGAAGCTTCTAAGACCTATTAAGCAGAATTGGTAGATTTTCTCTATAAAAAGCTAGAAAGTAAATATTTTGAGCTACATGTCCCATGGGCTGTTTTTTGCAATTACTGAACCCCCAGAAAACAAAAGCAGCAAGAGACATATGCAAAAGGATGAGTATATCTGTCTTATAGTCTAAGTCCTTGCAAAAACCGATGCAGGTCAAATGTTGTCTATAAGTTGCGGTTTTTTGACCCTTGCTCTCAAGCCATGCACAAAGCCTTATTTTGTGTTAAAGTCCTTTATCTCAGATAGACAGTGGAATAAAAGAAACTTTGGATTTAGCAAAGCTCGCTTCCAGTTCTGTCACTGAACTGTAAAAACAAAATTTTGGTGCTTAGCAAAATATCTTCCAAGGTCTGGAATATTTTAGTCTATCATTGATTGCTAGGTAATTCTCACAAAACATCTTTCCTCAGATTGTGAAGCCTAAAAGATATTTTATCATTATAAATGATTAAAACTTATATTTAGCATATAGATTATTGGCTTGGATAGTTTGACAATAAATATAAATATAACTTCTTTATTAAAAGAAAAGTTTATGCTGGGAGGAAAAAACTAGTTGAAAGAATTTTAATTGTGCAGCAAAATATTTTTTTTTGTATTTCATATTTTATCTAGTTCCCATTTCAGGTTCATGTCTCAACTGAGAAGTACCCATAACCTTTAAGATGCCATTTTTTGGAGATGAATCTTTTAAACTTTCATCAAGATATCTATTTTATGAAGATGACATGATCATTTGAAATTTATTATCCTACTTAATATAAAATATTATTTGGGAAAGGAGCTAGACTACATTAATGTAAATGAATATATAAACTGTAAGAAAATCAAATGAACTGCCATCAACTATAGATTACATTAGAGATATTAGTGGCTGTTACAGTGCTTAAAGATAGAAGAGCTAATAAAATGAGTAAATTATAAATGTATTGGAGGTTTTAATGTACATTTAATAAAATTCAAAATTTATGATAACTTTTGGGAATTTTTCTTAAAGATAAGCAGAAGAAAAATATAAAATAATGAGCATTCCATCACTGGGAGAGTTCACATTAATTTATCACTTGATGTATATTAAACATGCTAATATGAAAATATGTACATTGCATAAGGGTTTGGATTAACCAGCTCCAAAGATAATTTTCAGTTTTTACAAGTTTATAAAGTCAAACAAACTATAAACTCTGATTCCTGAATACTTTAGCTGAAGCATTTTTTAAATGTGCTTGGTGGGCAGGATAGTATAGAGTTCTTGAGACACTGAATGAGAAAATAAAAAGATACAGACCTTTATTAAAAGGTTGTTTATTAGAAAGATTTTTTTCTGTATTTGGGATTGAACTCAGAGGTACTCTACCTCCAAAATATACTCTTTATTATTATAAAGAGTCTCACTCAGTTACTTAGTCTTGCTACTTTGCTGAGACTCTGCTTAAACTTGCAATCCTCCTATCTCAGTCTCCCAAATACTGGGATTACAGGCATGTGCCACCACACCTGACTGAATATGAGACATTTTTGCAGATCTCCACAGATGAGAAAACTAGAGGGCCTAGAATCATGACTCCTGTCATATAGCTCACATCATACATCATACAACTGTTTATTGGTAGAGCTGAAACTAAAGCTTGTACTTCTTAGTTCTTATTCTAGGGTTTTCCCCATCCTACCATACTGATCCCACATGGATAACAGTGTTGTTTTTTTCTTGAAAACAAGAAAAAAAAAGCAGAATGTAGACAACACCTAAAAATCAGGGTGTTCTTTGAAACATACACAGAACTAGCCATACCTGAAAGAGATGAAAAAAAAAGGAAGTGAGAAAAGACAAGAGATGGAATTCATCTTAGTTAAGGGAATGGAATCCTGGGCATTGATTCTTCCAAACAACAATGAAAGTTAACTATGGAAGAAGAGAGGACTCTATTATATACCCTCTTGACTTAGGAACAAAGGAAGAGACAAGAAGGGGGATCTGAAAAGGTATCTAGTTTATTCATTGATTCAGCAAATATTTCCTAGGACCTACTTTGTGGCATTTTCATGCTAATTCCTACAGTGGTAAATCAGAAAGACATGGCCCTCGTCCTCTAGGAGTAAGCACAAGTAAAAGAGTCTTATGCTTTACCTAGGAATATCAAAATTACACAAAATATTTTAGAGAAAGTAGAGTATATGAGAAGGACACAGTCAAGGAGTGAGGAAGCTTGCTGAAGGAGGTGGTGTTCATCTGAGAAAAGGGGATGAATTAGAATTGGGCATGCAAAGAAAGAGGAAGAGCACTCCAGATGAGGAAATATTTCTATTACCATCTCTCTTGACCTCTCTGCAGAATTGGCAGGATTGGTGCATCCTCCTGCTTGAATTTCATACCACCACCACCTTCATAACACCAGCCACCATTTTCAATTCTCTACGTAGGCTTAGCCTTTGTTCAAATCTGCATGCTGCTCAACCCCAGTCCTCTCCTCACCCAGCATCTGCACATTTGGAGATTTTATCCAAATCAGATCTCTAGGCTGATCTCACTAATGAGCACAAATCAATGTGTTCAAGCACATGGTTCTCACTTCTACCTGTCGTTTACTAGATGCTTCAAACATAGCGTCTCATGGCTGGGGTGGCCCTCCACCTTTCTTCCAGCCTCACCTCTGAGTGTGCAAGCTCTTTAGGCAGACACTAAAGTTGGTAAGGAGAAAGAGGGAGAAGTATTTAGGCGAAGACACAATGGATCACTGGTATTTAGCTATGTATCCAGAGAGAAAAATAATATTCCAAGCCAGTGAAAATCCTATTTTTTAAATTTTTATTTGGTCCCTTAACAGTAATTATTCCTAAAAGCATAGGTGATTTTTATTTTATTCTTTTTTATACTAAATTCTTATGAGATAGATTACCTACATATTCAGTAATGAAATAATCTTTAAAAAGAAACAAGTATCAACCTAGATCACTGGAAGAATGGTAGTGATGATGATGAAGTCTCCAGGTATGGGCATTAGTTCTTAGAGACTAGAACTAGTTTGCATGGTTGCTCCAGCCCAACTAGCTGGCCACAGAAAGTCAATGAAATCTCATGGCAATTTGAATGAGTCATGATGAGTATAAAAGGTAACAAAATGATTTGCTAACTTTTTAAAAAATTCTAGGTACATAACCTTGCCTTTCACTCAAAAAAATCCATTTCTAAACTTAATCACCTCCCTCACTGACAGCTTTTTAGTTTGAATACAAGATACAATAATGAAAAGAGTGAATAGTTCAACTCTCAGACTGATTTATAAAGGCAATTGTTCTGATACAAAAGAAACGAAGAATTGAGCAGATCCTCTGAAGTGAAAATTTCCAAGCATGTTGTTCCCTTGTTTTAATTAAATAAGTGCTAGATAGTTTTCAGAGTAGTATTCAGAGACCTCTCTAATGCAGAATGACTTACCATTGTTAAACATTACACTCTTCTCAATGAAAGCATTAATACAATCCTGATTGAGTACCTATTAGGTACAAAGTACAATTATGCTTGTACTTCCTTAGGTTGTTGACTAATCCTGAGGCACCTCTTCTATTTTACCAAAAAAACTTTTTTGGGGGGACTTCCAATGTTTATGAAGTTTGCTAATGACACAATTAGATTCTTTAAAAATCTTAGTACATTCCACTACAACCATCCCATTTCATCATTCCAATAAAAAAAAACATTCACATTGAGTCCCCTATGCATAAAAGACAGTGACCCATATTTTAGCCCAATTTTAAGGTCTTCCAGAAGCAAGACTATCTCATTCATGCCCATGGCTTAAACTATTCTAATCCAGTGAGTTCAAAACCTGTGGCTTTTGGCAACACTTCATTTCTGAACTCCAGACTCTAAGAATTGAATTGGGTTCTCTTCATAGATATCTTGCAGATGCTTCAAAATCAAAATGTCTAAAACAGAACTTGTCATTTTTAATAAAACCATTCTTTACTGTATGCTCTAGGCTTCTTTGATTGGGAATATAATGACTCAAACGAGAAGCAAAGAAGTTATCCTGGAGAATTCCTTTTTCCTTACCCTTCGTATTAGGTCCATCACGAAGTTCTTTGCATTCTCCTACCTAAATATGTCAAGAATACTTCCTGCCTCTCTGTTACCAATCCTGCTGCCTCAGTGCAGGCTGTCAAGATGTCTCATCAGAATGAGTTACAATACCTTTATAATCATTGCTCTTTTTCTAACCATGCCATTGTCCCCATTAGATAGCTTAAACTGTTATGTAATTTATCTTTCTAAGTCATTAATATCATCACTACTATTCTCAAAATTCTTTAATGGCCCCCATCCACATAGATATTTTCTATTTCCATGTATGTTGTCACCAACAACACAATTTCTTCCCATTTAAAGGCAGTATAGTATTTCATTGTACATATATACCACATTTTATCAATTTATCCAATCAGCAAGTTGATTTTGTATTGAACAAAGGAGTGCAGACACATATTCATTATATTGATTTCAAATCTTTTGGGTAAATACTCAGAAGGGAGATTGCTAAATTATAAGGCAATTCCATTTTGTGTGTGTGTGGTACTAGGGATTCAACCCAGCAGTATCATACTTCCAGCCTTATTTTATTTTTAATTTGGAAACAGAGTCCTGCTAAGGTCCTAAGAGCCTTGCCAAATTGCTGAAGCTGACTTTGAACCTGTGATTCTCCTGTTTCAGTCTCACATGTAGTAGTAGTATTACAGGCATGTGTCACCATGACAGGCTCTCTACCTTTATTTTTTATTTATTTTATTTTATTTTTGTGGTACTAGGGATTGACACCAGGGGCATTCTACATCCAAATTACACTCCTGGCCCTATTTTTTTATTCTTTATTTTGAAACAGGGTCTAAGTTGCTGAGGGCTTCACTAAGTAGCTGAGGCTGGCTGCAAACCTGCAATACTCCTGTCTCAGTTTCCCAAATACTGAGATTACAAGCGTGCACCAACATGCCTGACTCTTTCTTCATTTTTTGAGGAACTCCTATACTGATCTCATTAATGGATATACTAATTTGCATTCCCAATGACAGTGAGTGTGCAAATGTTCCTTTTCCCTACATCCTCATTCATACTATCTTTCTTTTTTTTTTTTTTTTTTTTTTTTTTTTTTTTTTTTTTTTTTTTTTTTTTTGCAGTACTGGGGATTGAACTCAGAGGCATTCTACCTCCGAGCTATACCCCCAGCCCTATTTTTTATTCTTTATTTTGAAACCAAGTCTCACTAAGTTGCAGAGTGCCTCACTAGGTAGCTGAGGCTGGCCGCGAACCCGGATCCTCCGGTCTCAGCCTCCCGAATGCTGGGATTACAAGCATGCGCCACCACGCCTGGCTAACTATCTTTTTTATAGTATTCATTGTAACGGGTGCGAGGTGATATCTCATTTCCATGTATCTTTTATCCATTTATATGTTTTCTTTTGAGAAATGTGTATTCAGGTCCCTGGACTATTCTTAATTGGATTATTTGTTTTCTTTTTATAGACTTGTTTGAGTTTCTTATATATTCTAGATATTAATCTATAAGATGCATGACTTGCAAATATTTTTTGGCCAACCTGTAGATTATCTCCTTTGCTGTGTCCTGCTTCTTTCTTTTACCTCATCTCTTATAAAGACTCTTGTGATTATAAAGGGATCATTTAAATAATTCACAGTAAACTGTCTTTGTCAAGTTCCTTAACAATAATATCAGCAAAGATGATTTTGTCCTGTAAGGTAAAATATTCACATGGACAAATTTGGGAAAGCATTGTTGTATATATAGAAAGTGGGTCACATAAGGAACAAAGCAGCTTTCTGTAAGAGAGAATTGTGTGTAGTACATTTGCCTTATCTAAAGGCAATCATAGCCTTTAATACACTCTTATTGGTGTGTTATAATTACACACTATAATGAGATTCAGAGTGATAGAAATGTGCATGCACACAGCACTTGGTGTGTTTCCCGCCAGATCCCACCCCGGCCCTTCCTCCTCTCCATACATAGTATTGAGATTGGAATCGGTAACTTCATATATGGACATACATTATTTGAACTGTTTTCTTCATCAAGTCTCCCTTTCCCCTCCCCACCTTCCCCCTCAAATGCTCTTTCTCTGTTCTACTGATATCTCTCCTCCTAAAATACTAGGCTAAGCAAAGTAAAACACCCAGACTTGACTTGGCTGAGGCATCTGGTTTGGGGTCTTTGCCCTGTGACTTCCATTGTTTTGTAAGACCAGGTCTACATGATGTTAAACAAAGAGGAAAAATGATGCTCGCCTGAGTCTGTGCTTTGTAGGAGTCCAACAAGATAATTCAACATATTTTCATCATAGTGAAACAAAATGATAAATGTTCATCAGAATTCATGCAGTCTGTTTCTTACATGCTTTAAATACCTGACTACCGGAAATGACCCAGTTTTCATCTCCCTCTGTTGACTATTTCTAATTAAACTCTTTAGCAGCCAACAGCACCAGAAGTCATACCAACAGGTGCTTCATCCTACACTCCATTTTCACGTCTCTTTTTTAGCCATTACACCTGGTTGACTTGGAGATCCTCCAGGGATGGCATCTGTTGTCACCTCTCCCTTGAAATCCAGGTCCTCCGCTATTGATCTGCCAGTGTGGAAGAAAATCCAAACTGTACTTGTCTCTGTTGCCTTGTGGCTTCCCTGCCATATGCCAAATCACATTACATTTCACAGTTGGCAATTGAGACAAACTAAGAAAGAGTCAATGCAAAGATATGTTCTTTGGCCACATCAGGGAAGTAAAACATAAATCATGCTTGTTGATGGGTCTTCTGTGTTGATTCTGATTGTTAGCATTGCTAATATGAAATGCAGCTTTTTAAAATGCCCACTGGAGGTTTCTTCTGAGCCCTCGTCTTGGTCAGTGAAGTCTAGGTTGGTTCAGTTGTCATAAGCAGGAGTTAGTGAGGAGCATACAGGGCAAGAGTGGCCTTGTCCTGGGGGGAAGGATGAGTAGAAAACAACAAGGAAAGAGATGGCAAGTAGAAAATGAAATGGAGCAATCATCTGTCCACATGCATGAGGAATATGCAAGAGACAACTAGGTAGTGATCATCACAAGTCTTGGATTAGAAAATAAAAGATTTGTCTTAGCCCATATCTGACTAGTAACTAGATAAAATGATACTGAAGATATAAGAATCTAAATCCTGTGGAATCCATTACTTTACTAGAGTTAACCTATTATTATTTACCTAATAAATGGAAAGTAAACATTACTGTCACAGATTATTAGAAAAGAAGCAAACTTTTGTTGGGTACAGTGCCTTATGCCTATAATCCCAGTACCTGGGAGTCTGAGACAGGAAGGTCGTAGGTTTGAGGCCAGCCTCAGCAACTTAGTGAGACTCTGTTTTTAAAAAAATAGCCTGAGAGTGTAGCTCAGAGGTAGAATATCCCTGAGTTCAATCTCCAGTATGAAAGAAAGAAAGAAAGAAATGAAAGAAAGAGAGAAAAGGGAAGGAAAAGAGAGGAGAGAAGGAGGAAAGAGAAATTCCTATTGAATCTCACAACATGCAATCAGTTCTTTTAATACTAAATCTACTTCGGTATGGCCACTAAGACCAAATGAAAAATTATGCTGGTATAAATGAGTGTCAGGGGTTGTCGTTTGGTCCTTTAGGAAATGGATATATTTCCTATTGCCACTGTAACAAATTTCCATGAAATTGGGGACTGAAAATAACACAAATTTATTATCTTATAGTTCTGGAGTTCAGAATTCTGAAATGAGTCTCAGGGACTAAACTCAAATTATTGACAAGGCTGCATTCCTTCTGGAGGCTCTAGAGGAGGTTCTGCTTCCTCATCTTTCCCATGGTCCATAGGCCTCCTGCACCTGTGTTCTTCGACTGAGGCTTCTTCCTCTATCCTCAAAGGATATCACTCCAACCTCTGCTTCTGTTACTAGATCTTTTTTCTGACTTGAACCCTCTTGTCAATTTCCTATGAAGACCCTTGTGACTGAATTGAGCACGCCTCGATAATCCAGGACCATCTCTCCATCTCAAGTTTCTTTACATAATCACATCTATATACAGCTTTATTACACAAGGTGAGGTGATATGTTCACAGGTTTTGGGGATTAAAACATGGACAACTTGAGGGAATGTATTATTGTGTCTAGCACAGACATTTGTCAATGAAGACATTAGTCCAGAATTTACAAACTCAAATGCTACAGGAGACAGGCAGGTACTATAAATGAATGAAACAGACCAAGGAATGATGGAGACAGAGATGAATTAGAGAATGAATAGTATTCTGAGGTATTCAAATTTTTGAAAGCCATATGTAATTGCTGTGTGGGTGAAACAAAAGATGTCTCTAGTTCATGTCTGCCTATTGCAACCTTTTTTTAAACCAAATATTTGCTCTGAAGAGCCCTCTTCTGTCATAATAAAGGGAGACACTTTCTGTTAAAATAGATATGTGCATACTGCAGCCAATTACAGACTAACATGAATATTCTAAAGGTGTAAGTACAATAATGCACTAAGAAGAATCAGACTTAGAGGCCTGTACTGTCTGAGAGAACTGTCAAGGGATAATTTGAAGAATAAGCCTGGAAGGAAGCTGACCATTACAGAAAACACAGGATAAATAATAATAATAATAAAAAAGATGGTGAGTCTGCTCCCAGAAGGTTCAGAAGAAATTCTCTGGCTTAGAAAGTAGATGAGAGCCAGCTAAGTACTCTTCAAGGATGGATGGTTCATATGTTTTTTAAAGTAGCAACTGTGGCATTCAGCACAATTTCCAAGGATACAGGCAAAGAGAGTAGCAACATCATTTTCTGCTGGACTTTACATTATAGGGTTTCTGCCAAACCCTGACATTTTATGTGTGTTGTGAGTAAGAAAAAGGGGGTTGGACATTCCTTTATCATATGTGCTGAGTGTTTGGCCATAGTAAGAATTGAATTAATCATTGTTTATAGAGTTCTGGATTAATAGATGCACCCTCAGGCCTGCATCACAATCAAAATATGCATCAGAGTTTTACAAAGATTTAGATGAAGGGGAATGAAGAAATGTCTTCAGGGATCCAGGGTGCATGTTTTTATACACAGTGTTTAGTAGGGAGAAATGAAAGAATGCAGAATTAGTGGGCGGAGGGAGACAACTGTGAAAGTTTATGAGGATTTCAATTAACATTCGTTAGGAGGGGATGCACTCTTTTATTTAAACACAAAACAATTGCATGCACTTCAGGTTATGAAAAGGAAAGCTCTAGGCAAGTGTGTGTGTGTGTGTGTGTGTGTGTGTGTGTGTGTGTGTGTGTGTGTGTGTGTGTGTGATGAAAAAGAGAGACAGAGATAGAGATAGAGGCAAAGAAGCTGCTTTACTGAGTGCTCTGTGCTCAACAGCAGTAAAAACATAAATTAGCTTACCCCATCATTCTATGCCACTGCCTTCCAACGTGTTATGTCAATCATTTTCTTGCCTCTGGATGAATTTCAAAAGCATAAGATAGCTTTACGAATCACTCTCATATAAGTGAGTAGTCTTTTTTTGTTACAAAGTGCGCAGTTTAATCCAGGGTAATAAGAAAGCCTTACTCTCTTGTATCATCAGACTTGAATCCCTATCATCTTGCATCTTGACCTGACTTCAGCTTGGAGAGGTGTTCTTTTTCACTCTCTAGGCTGGCTCTGGGTTTTCCAGAGTTTAAGAAGAGAGAGAGAGTAGAGAAAGGAGACATTGAGTTTTTATTTGGCTGCTGTAGTTGTCTTGACATAGGTGGACACTAAGAGCACCCTTCCTTCTCTCTTCCTTTGCTTCCTCCCACTCTATCTCCCCCTCCCCCATCTAATCTCTCATGGAGCACTTATGTGGAATCTTCAGAAACTCTATTGCAGTGAGTCTTTCCCTTGCTGCTCTCTTGCCCTGGGGAGCTGCCTTTGCTATCCCTAGCTGGTTACTCATCACTCTCTCTTCCCCAGCATCTATAGCTTACCCCACACACCTCTCCTCATGGGACCACTGCACCTTCTCATGAGATTCTGAAGCCCTGTGTCTTTGCTCTTCAGCCACACATGGCTCCACTTAGTCTCTTACCTTTCCAATTTTTAGGTGTAGTTCAGGTTCCTAAATACCAGGGAGCACAGACCCAGCTTTCCAGGGAGTTTCCTAAAACATCTCTGAGTATACATGAAGTTGGAGTAAACATCTCTCCTCTCTCCTCTATACTGTCTTGGGCTCAAACACAACCTTAGCATGTTCTGTTCAGGTGCTCTGGTAGCTAACATCACTATTGGAATCCATCCTAGCATTCCTAGATAGAGGGGAGAGAGATGCTTGACATTCTGATAGGCAGATAGATATAACAAGTTAGAGAAGATGATGAAGATAGAAATAGAGATAGACTTATCTGTCTCTATCTCCATATCTATAGATTCAGGTATATCATGCTGGCTAAGAAATAAAGAATGGAAGCCCCAGAAAACAAGGAAGAGAGGAAAGGGCAGAGCTATAGTTTCCAGAAATAAAGTAATAGGTACATGCTAAGAAAAGAGCTGTTTAATTAGAGTAAGGAGACAAGAAATTTCTAGAACAGATATGAATGGTATTTAATTTTTAGTGGTTTCTGGAGTAGGGAAGAAATGTCCTCCATTGCCCTGGATTCTTCAAGACAATCTATCCCCACGTTGCAGTGATTTAGCTCAGCACTGCATTGAATAATGAAAGAGAGGAGTGTTTTTTTTAATTCCTTTTAAGAGAGATAGGGCAAGCCAGAGTTGGAGTGGGCAGGATCTACAATGTAGGGAAGTTCTTGGTGATGGACATTACAGGAAACATTGAGCCAGTGACAACCCGTCTTGAGAACCTATAGAAATATTGAGGGTCTTGAACTTGATCTGGTCATTTAAGCTGAGAGCTTGCATTATTTCTTATAAATGTCAAACAGGATAGTGTCTTCAGAAAGCTGGAACACTTGGAGGTGGTCAGGATACATCTGATGAATATAGCACCCTCTGCTTTTTAAGCTTTCTAATGTAAATGTGTGGTAAGAGTGCTTGAAAAAACACCCAAATCTTCACAATTACTGAGAAATGGAAATATGGCAACACAGAACCATTCCATGGACTTAAATACCGGGAACAACCCAAGTATTAACTACATACTTACTAGCATTAAATCTTGCATATTTCATCAATGGTGGGAGAGCTGTGAGGTTAGACAGGGTAATTCTCCCTCCTGATTCTTTTGAGCCTCTATGATTTCATCATTTTATTCCTTAACCTCTTCACTTCCATTAACATGAATTTCCTTATTCAGAGCACATGCCCCCAATCTCCCTTGGAGGATGAGAAAGGGATTGTGATCAGATAAAACCAGAAGGAAGGAAAATAATTTGTATTCCAAGTATTCTAGAAGTTTCTTGGAGAGGTCATGCTACCAGCTAAGACCTCGTGCAGAGCCAAGGTTAATCCTTGTCATGACATGATGTCCTACATTGCTATGTCAGGGCAGGTGGTGCTAGACTCAGCTGTGGGGTTTGCTCTCTGAAGGCTGTGGTCTCATATCTTCTCTCATTTCAGAGTCTGGCAGCTTGCCTCATTAAAATCACTCTCAAGTTCTCCCTAGGCTGATTTGTAAACCAGAAAATCAATTTGCTAATTTACAATGATTCAGATTCAGCTACCATTTGTTTTGACAGAGCCACATGTCAAACATTGAGCTTGAGGCTTTCTCACCAATGATCTCATTTAATCCTCCTGTCAATGGTCAGCGGCTGTCCCTAGAGGGAAGTCTATTCAGGAAAGTGAATAAGAGCTAAAGCATTTCCTGGAAATGCCAAATGGAGGCAAGAGGACTAGATAATCTTGAAATAGAAGGATGCTCTTGAATCTTTGCTTTGTATGTGCGCCTGCTATGAAAGCAATCTTAATGAGGAAGTGCTGGATCCTTAACAACTCAAACCTTCTGCTACTCTTTTCATGACTGTAGGCTGATACTTTGTGTATCACCATAGCTTCTTATTCCCCTGCTCAACCTGACTGCCTCTGTAGAAAGAATCTAGACACAGTATGCTTTCCTTAATCCCTGAAACCCTATTGTCTGACATGCGAAAGTCTCATTAACATCTAAAATGGAGCAACAGATATACCAAGTATTTAAAATAAATATTGTGTTTTTAGAATTCTGTTCTTTTGAGAAATGTAATGATGAATGGTTAGAGCATTTGAAAAAAATACATGTATATGATATATATGCTGTAGATTGAATTCCAACCTGCTTTGGTGCACCTGTGTTGATTTCATTGAACTATCCCCATAATTGAAACTGGGGACGTGGTGCGTTACTACAGTGCAATGTCTCCCTTCTCCTAAGCACATGCAAACTCTTTTTTAAATATGACTTATTTCACTTTCTACAATAGCAGACTCAACAATTTACTCTCATGGACAATCTCTGGAGTCTTTCTGCACCTATACTGTGAGTGAGGTAGAAGATGAGCTGTCTCCTCTCTTGCACTAGGCATGGGGTGAAGGTATAGGGGGGATAAGCAGTATAGATGGGAGAGATTCAAACTTTTAAAACAATAGTCACATAAAATAGCCATTTACTTCTGATATTTTTAATTAATTTAAGTGTTTATGCAGTGCCAGGCACTGGGTATACAGATGTGAGTAAGGCACTCGACTTTCAAACAACCACTGTGCAGTGGCAAATACAAACATGTAAAGAAATGATTTTAATCAGTTAGCTAAAGGCTAACTGAAGTAAAAACATGGTTCTATCTAAAAATTGGGGTTTAAGAATTTGTGTTTACATGGTCAGGGAAAGTGTTTTAGCTAAGATGATATTTGAACAGCTTTAAATTGGGAAGTTCACTGGATGGAAGGGAGAGGGATGAGGTCATTGGGAGGAGGGGCTGTGGAGGGATGATGAGAGCAGACAATCCAAGCAAAACAGAGGCACAGTCAATATAGGAATTTTAAAAAGGTATGAGATGCTTGGTATGCCTACGGTAGCATATGAAGCTGAGAGTCAGACCCAGTCAGATTAAAATTGTGCCCCTTGTTAAGATTAGAATTTTGAGGGGGAAGTAGGCAGGGGGGAAAGAAAGGAAGATTGAATAAGAGCTATAGTGGTATACAAAGGTATTGCAGCTAATCTCATTAACATACATACTTTAGTAAAGTATATTATTCTCTTCCAATGCATTTGGAAATGTTATTTTGATAATATTATATATAATTATTTTTAAGTATACTTTCTTTCCATATTATAGTCTTTCCTGATATACCAATAGCTTAGTAGTCAAACTCCTCCTCCTTCTAGATGCTTTCTTGCAAATTGCACTTAATTTCTCTAATATTCAAGCTCCTTATTAGTGAAAGAGGGATATTGATGTCTATTTTTTGGTTAACTGTGATGATTAAATTAATGAACAAGTAAAATAGCCTCCAGACCTAAAAGGTATTCATCAAAGTATAGAAATACATATGCATGTGTATAAATTTATCTTTCCCTAGGGCTCTCACCCTCTGGGATTCAAATTCTTGAAATCTAGGATACAGTTAGATGAGATTTAACCAACAGTACTAATCTGACCTGGCCAATTTAGAAGTCTACTTTTCTGGATAAATTCACTCACTAAGGTAAAAAATGATAACTAGTGATAGTGCTGGAAATAAAGCCTGTACTCCAAGAACTGTGAGCTTTCCTAACTCAGAACTGGTTCACTAGGATGGCTTAATACACAGCAAGCCAGAACTACATTCAAAATGAAAACTGGCTTGAGAATGTGTCAACATGGATGGGAGGAGATCTTGACTCCTTGATCCAAGGGTAATTGTTTGGCTGTTTAAATAAAAGAGAAAATCTGATTGTTAGAAGATGTTCATATATATTTCAACTTCTTCCCCTGTTAGGGCCAGATATAGAATGTCACCTCAAGGGCTTGGGGTTGAAATAGTTAAGTCATGAGGGTTGTAATCTCATCAATAGATAAATGGTTAGTGATCTAGGCTGGTGGGGTATAACTGGAGTAGGTGTGGCCCTAGGAACTGTGCTTAGGTCTTTGAATAGCCTTGCTGCTCTGTTCTCTCTGCTACTGGCCTCTGTGATGTGAGGGGCAAAGCCTGTACATTCTCCCTTCTCTCTGCTTCCTGCTACCATGCCCTAAGCTTCAGACCCTAGTCTCATATAGACTAAACCCAGGATTCTCAATAAACTGTGAGCAAATAAACCTTCCTTCCTCTAAGTTGTGTGGTCAGGTGGTTTTGGATTATAGTAGTAAGAATACTGACCGAAACATTCCTCTAATGAAAGAAATAAGGTTGCTTCCTTATCATAAACTATACTGCAAATTGATAACTATTCCTCATGCCATCTGCTGATTAAGGATTGATTTGCTTTAAATGAAAGGAAAATATTGATTGATAATATTGGATGATAATCCAGGTGACAAGAAATATGTGGATTCCTGTGTTCAATAATATGGACTCAGTGATGGAATTTTCAGTAGCAAGATTCTAGATAAATCTGTCAAAATTGGGGGAGTCTAAGGGAGGGGAGGAGAAGGGGAGACTTGATGAAGGAAACAGTTCAAATAATGCCATATATAATAAGATATTATATAATATATATATACACAACTATATACACACAAAATTACCAACACCAATCTCAATAACATGTACAGGGAAGGTAGGGAGAGGGAATGGGATCCGGAGAGAAGCACTCTAAGTGCTGTTTGCATGTGGGTGGGTTCCTATCACTCTATACCTCATTGTGGTGTACAATTACAATGCACCAATAACAGTATATTTGAAAATCTGTCAAATATAAACAGAGAGAGAGAGAAATGAAAAAAGTAACAAAAATGTGAGCAGAAGCCAGGTGTGTGATGCATGGCTATAATCCCAGTACTTGGGAGAATGAGACAGGAGGATTGCAGGTTCAAGACCAATCTCAGTCACTTAACAAGACCCTCAGCAACCTAGCAAGACCCTGTTACAAAACAAAAATTTTAAAAAAGCAGGGAGGTAGAATGCCTCTGGGTTCAATCTTTAGAACAATAAGAAGAGGAAGAAGAAGAAGAAGAAGAAGAAGAAGAAGAAGAAGAAGAAGAAGAAGAAGAAGAAGAAGACTGGACTCTTAATAAATGTGTTTTTAGTCAATTAAGATTCCAAGACTGAATTGAATAGAATAAATGAATTTAAATAAGAGCATTCAGATGGAAAAGACAGCATTTCTTTGTCACAACTACAATAAAAATTCAGAATAAGGAGTCTCATTTCAGAGAAAAGAGGGAGATAGATTATCAAATTGATCTCTTGCTGAAGAAACAGTAAAAATACGGGATAAAATACATTTTAAAAACTCCTCAAAAGCATAGGAGAACAAAAAGATGCTTAGTTATTAGCAGTTTCAATTCTGAAGAAAAGTGAAATCCTAAATGTAAGTGGACACTGAAACTGACATTTACCAAACATGGCAAAAATTAAACTCCAGATTTGACACATTGATACAACAAAAAAGAAAGATGTCAAAGCCTCGAGCTTTCTCATTGTAGGAAGAACAGTCAGATATTCTCCTCTTACTGGGATGGGATCGCAGAGTACCCTGTAGGCAAAGATGAACTAGAATTAAATACGTAATTACTCAAATGGAAGTGTGCAGCAAGTTTCTGAAGAAGAGAAGACAAACAAAATGCCAAAAAAGAAATGACCAAAGGTCAAGTGTTAGGCAAATTTACATCCACAAATAACACAAATTTGGTTATTAAAAAAAAAAATCCCTCAAAAAGTGATTCCAGAATAAAATTGGCACCAAAGAACTCACAGAAATAGATACAAATCTTTATGGAAGAATGAGTCTTTATACTATGCTTCAACATATGGTTACAAATGATTATTTTCAAAGACAAGAAGTAAAATACAGCTGAAGGACACATGAAAACTTTATACATTGAGCAAGCATCAACAGAAGCAATCGACAACAGATACAGATCCACAAAGACTTCTGGCATGGAAGTAGATAAACAGATTATAAATCAACTATGCTCAAAATACTGAGGAAATGAAGGCAAATTTGAAAATATGTATATAATAAGAAACTATAAAAAGGGACCTAATGGAGCTTAAAAAGAGCCACTAGAATGTCTAGACATTTTAAACATAACTAACACTGAAAACTCCACTGTGGTATTTGACAGGACATTAGACAGAGTTTAAGAAGTAATCAATACACAGGAATATAAATGAAAATGAATTAAAAAGAATGAAGCTCAGAGAAACATGAAATTAAAAAATATATGAGAGCAAGTTTAAGAGACATGGAAAATTAGTGAAGAGGTGTAAACAATGGAAGTAAATAGTAAACAGGGCAGAAACAATATTTGAAGAAATAAAAACAAGAATTTTCTAAAACTGATGAAAGATCCAAAATACAGATTCCCAAAGCCCAATAATTCTAGATCAAGATGGATTTAAAAAGTAATCTACTTTATGGTGAAATGGTAGAATCCTAATAATGGACCAAAGATGTTAAAAGCCAGAGATAAAAGAAAGATTACTTTTAAAGAAGCAATAGTTAGTTCAGTTCAATGATATATTAAATTGTCTGGAAGTAAATAGATAAAAATACAAAATTCTGAAGTCAGGAACAAATATATTTTAAGATTGATGGTAAAATAAATATATTTTTTCAGAAAAGCAAAAGAAGTATTCACCCTTTTGCCAAAAGAAAATTTGAAATATGCACATCAATTAGAAGAAAATGGATTCCAGATGGAAGGTCTGAGATGCAAGGAGGAATGAAGAATAAATATAAGGTGGTAAATTATGCAAAATTGTCACCTCCTTTGTTCTCTGCCTTCTGTTGGTGCTGGAAAGGAATTTTTATTTCTTTTCAGACAACAGTCTTTGTTCTCTGGATAATTTTAAAGTTTCTCTTTGCCTTTGTTGTTCTGCAAGTTCATTAGAATGCTACTGAGTGTGGATTTTGAGTTATTTTTTCTGTTTGTTACATGTCTGGCTCTTGAATTTATGGATTAGTGTGTCTCAGCAGTTTTAAAAGAGTTTCAGCAATTATCTTCTTGAAAACTTCCACTGAAAATATTTACAATACAATATTGCATGTTGCATCATTAGAAAAATTAAATGTATCCAGAATACGTGAAGAACTCTTAACATTGCACAAGAAAACAACCCAATAAAAATGGGCAAGAGATTTGAGAAAACATTTCAAAAATGAAAATATATAAGTACCCCATATGTATAAGAAAAATCATTATTAGTCCTCAGAGAAATTAAATTAAAACATAGTTAAATGCCATTGCACTCTCATCAAGTTACTAAAATGAAAAAAAAATAGACATATAGTGCTGATAAGCATAGAGTTCCTAGACCCCTCATACACAGTTGGAAGGAATATAAAATATAATGAACATTGTGGAAAAAGCTTGATGGTTTCCACATCTGCCATGTGATATAGGTACACTTCTTGACATTTACCCCCAATAAATAAAGGCTTATGTACATACAAATATATGTTTTTGAAGATTTAAGGCAGATATATTTGCAAAAATGAAAGACTGGAAACAATCCAAATACCTACCCACGGGTGAAATGTATAAAAAAAATTGTGACATATCAATTTGGAATTATACTCAGTAATAAAAAGAATAAATTATGTATACACCTAACAATATGTATGAATCTCGCAATCATTGTTCAAAATGAAATACCATATAAAAGAGAGTACATGCTGTATGACTCCATTTATAAAAGTCCCCCAAAATGCAATTAAACAATAGCAATAGAAATCAGATAAATGGTTGCCTGAAAATAGAGGTAGATGAGGAAATAGACTATAAAAACATGAGAAAACTTTTTGAGGTAATGGAAATGTTTGATGTCTTGACTATGTTGATGGTTTTGGGGTGCATACACTTAACAAAACTCATTTATTGTATTTTAGCCTATGAGGTTTATTGTATGTCAATTACATTTCAATAAAGAAGAAAGAAAGCAAAAAATGAAAATCAGATACAGAAGAAAAATGGGTTGAGGAGAAGACAAGTAATGGAATTATTTTTTCATACTAAATTAATCATCATCGGAAAGCTTAAAAATTGAGAAATGAAAACTTTTCAGGTATTTTAGAGATGGTTATTTTTTAAAATATTGGACTGCATGACATCTCACTCTTTTTAATAGTAAGATTTAGAAGTTTTGGCCTTTCCCACCATAGATTACAATATTCTGCATACAAGATAAGAGATTTGCCATTATCTGTTTTCAAAGCACCACTTTCTTAAGATTCTATTATTTGTATTCAATAATATGTCAATATTAAATTAGGATACCTCCTGTTTTATCTAATTTGTCAGGAATATTCTAGTCCTTTTTTTTTTCAAAATAAAATAGTTTAATTGTTCTAGAAATCCACAGTCAATTATTTTAGTAAAATTAGTTGCTTTTAAAATATTGATACTATAAAAAGGTAAAAATAAATGTGATGTTTATTAATTGAGTGTATCAATAAATTGGAAATACCACTGTACATTCAAGTGCAATTAATATATTATTTGTTTTATTTCTTACTAAAAATAATATTTTCATTCAGAAAGGCATCAAGTGAAATAGCTCTAATGCTTTCTTGAGTTTATACATTTTGGCAAGTTAATAATTATAATTCAGTACAATTAGTAGTTGTAGCTTATTAAATGATGTCCATTTATCCATAAAATCAATATTTTCAAAACAGTTTTATAATTTGTTTATATTTGTAATACTGTGATATATTTGCACCAATACATTTTTAAGAGAAATCATATTGCAATGTTCTTAGATATACATGCACCCATTACACAGTTCATGTTTCTTTATAATAACAGAAAAATTATAAGTAACCATACTAATACCACAAATTTTAATAAAAATTTGTAATTCCAACATTTTTTATCACCTTCTAGAATGCCAATAATGTATGTTAGGACTTCTTACTTTGACTTCCATGCCTCTTAACCTCTTTACTGTATTTTAATCTTTTGGTCTTTCTGTTCTGCACTTCCAGTTATTTCTTCTCACCTATCTGCCAACTTATTAAGTCTTTCTTACATTATGTCTAATTTCCTGTTATATCTACTCTATGTATTTTCATTTTGGTTAATGTAATTTTAATTTATGAAAATTTTACTTAATCTTTGAAATCATTTAAGTCATTATTGTTTCCTTTTCCCTGCAGGTATCGTCAGACCTTTCTTTTATTTGTCTAGGTAAGGAAATACAAGTGTTTTGTAATGGGTATCTAGTGATTCTAATATTTGAATATTTGCGGATTTGTATATTTTGATTATTTTTTATGGTGCTTACCTCATGCCTTATTTGCTTGTGTGCTCAGTTATCTTTGACCAGTGCTGCTCAGTATTCTTGAAAACATATGTATAGGAATAATTTTAAACCTAGATGAGGGTATATTTCTCTAGAGAAGTTTTCAATTGTGTCTCCACCAAGAAATACTAGCAGTCTATCACCATAGTACATTCTACATATAGCTTGAGGATTTCTGAACTCATCAGGCAATGTGAATCTGGCCTGAAAATCTATGCGAGGGCAGTTCTGTGGTCATAAGTTTTATAAAATTGTTCCCTTGTCTTTGCTCAATTGAAAGGCAGCTTTAGAACTTGGGTAGAAATCAGGGTTAATTTTCAAGACACTCTTCTTCTGTGTGTGTAGTGATGGGGTTTCAGTTTAATAGGGGAGAGTCTTCAACTAGGCTCTATGTCTGGGAAACTTGATTTCTGTCCCTTTCACCTTTTGGAGCTGTCTCTTCAAATTCAAGTTTGTAAGAGAAACTTTGATGGTCCATTTGCCTTTCTGGGTTTTCACTCTTCTTACTTTTAGCCAGCTAATTCTTTGCTTTTTATCAACTTTTGGATACTTTGAATAAAACTCAAGAAATAAAATTTCCAGTAGCTTTTAGCTTTTTTGTGGTGTGTGAAATAGATGTATAGTGGTCAGGAGGAATTGACCAGGCTAAAAACCTGGCTCATCACTATAGGAAATTGAGAACTGGACAATTTTTAAAAGGTAACACACAAACACAATTTATATCAGTTGGCTTATTTGAAGTTATAAATCAAATCACCCATGTGATTTATTATCTAATCCATCTTGAAGACTACTGTAAATACTAGAATAATCATTTTTAATCTGCTAATTTTTGTCAAACATAACATTTGGCCATTTACAAACAGAAAGTAAAGTTGTACAAAAGAAATATGCAAATAAGTTAGTTCTCTTTTTAAGATTATCCACAAATCCCTCCCTGTAGCAACACAAAATACTTCACTAGATTTCTTTTCTACACTTCTTAATTTGCCTGGTCATGAGTTTTTAAACCAATACCTTAAGCATTGATTTTGCAATTAAATCAATCACTTCATTTTTTAGCCAACTTTCACTCTGTCCTTTCTAAGAATTTTTAAAACACATTGATGAATAACCAAGTATAGCATTTTCATAGAACTTTCTTTTTACAAGAAAATAAATTTGACTGCTTCTGAAACATAGGTGTATAATGTACAAATAAGCATGTTTCTAAATTTAATTATTAGCTTTTATAAAATTATGGCAAATTTTTACTGGTAGAAACAACAGTGTGATTTGTTACTTATTGTTCCTGAGTCAAAGTAAATATTTGACACAAATTGGTTCCTTCTAACACATATTAGCAATGCTAGAATTGAGTATTTAAAAAATGTTCACAACATATATATCATTGGGTGGCTATAGCTGGGTCAATAGGTCATGTAATCTCAGATCATAATAAACTTTTTGTTTTTAATTCTTGATACTCCCCTATATTTTCCCTCTTTAACCTATGCAATGGAAACTAACAGAAAGGGTAACTCACATCTTCAAATAGTTTTCTCTCTTATTCTCTAGTAGTCAAGGAATTTATCACAGATTTCTAATGAATCTAAGAATGCTCAAAGCTAAAACTCCCAAGATCTCCACAAAGCTGTGAGCAAATAATCTTCCTTCCTCTAAATTGTGTGGTCAGTTATCTTGGATTATAGCAGTGATAATGTTGACCAACCCCAAATTATATAAATTACATATTGTTATATTAATGTATACATATATAATTACATCTTGTAATTATATATAATAATTATGATAATTATTATATTGATTACATATTATAATTATACAATTATTTTAATTAAAATTATTATTACTATATATAATTACATATTATATGGGGAATTTTGGTTTTTTATTCATTATATTACAAGTCTACACATTCTATTCACCACTGAATAATGTAAAGCATTCATTCATAACAATCAAAGATGTAGAACTCAATAAAACACACATTCAAAAGAGAAATATGGGTTCAAATCTTGATTAACCATAAGACCCTGGATAAGTTGCTGAAATTCTATATGTCATTCAGAGTTTTCTCAGGAAAATTGAAGTTTCTAGAAGTATTCCAAATAAAAAGGGATGTAATACAGAGATTGGAGAGTTAGAAAACCATTGGGATGAGTAGTAAAATGAAGGTCAAGGAAGTCATTGTAGTATTCAAAGAATCAAGAAGAATAGAATCCACAGGAAACTGCCACTTCAGAGCACAGGCTGACACATAGAGATCATTCATCAGAGCTCAGTTCTGTCTCCTCTGCATGTCATGGACACATGCCACTACTTCAGGAGCTATGGTGACTTCTCTTCTTCAAGTGCCCTTGTTGGCAGAAAACTACAGGAATGAAAGAATACAAAATTCTAGGAGGAATTCTGAGGAATATAAATATTCAAGCTTTCAATTCCTAAAATATAATAGAGAAGAGAATGGGGAGCAGTGTTTCTAGATTGATAACAGAAAACTAGCATACTCTACATACTTTAGTGTCCTCAAATGTAAAAATTCGGTCAAGAGTAAATTAAGATTATAGACTTGAACACCTGTAGCACTATTCTCTTCTGCACCACCCACCCTGAAGTGAAAGAAAGGTACGTGTGTGCATATGTCGATATACATATGTCTATTCAGATATAAATTATGTAGGTAGATATGGATAGCAATTATATAGATCTAGATAATGCATAACAGGATTGAAACATAGAAATTGTGATTCCTCTTTAAAAGATATAAAGCAGATGGAATTAAATTGATAACAGCTGTGAAAAACATAGCTCAAACAAATTTAGGAAAATATCAAAGTAAAGACTGAAAACAGAATCTAAATTAGATTGAAGTAAAAGCAGAAAAGTGTTCTATAAAATCATTAAGGTAAATTAATTAAAGAACTAAATTCAGGAAAATAAGACTCAACCTCTTCACTCTTTCAATGTACAGCAGATAGTAAGTTTTTGATGTGTTTTAATTTGTTCATTTTGAAAGTATAAAGTTATCATCATCCATCTAAAATAATTTTGTAATTTAATTTTATGTTAATTTTATTTTTCATCGCTATCAGTATTTTAAATTCAGCATCTGGGAATAGAATACTTAAAAATACTTTGAAGCCTCAGATGGATGGGCATGAAGATGCTTCTGGAAGGAAGGTCACAATGGCTGCTAAAGGAGAGTCTCAAGTTCAATTCAAATTTGTGTTGGTTAGTATGATGGTACTGGAAAAAATATACTCATGAAACTTTTTTTGTACTGGGAATTGAACCCTGGGGCATTTTACCTCTAGCTATACCCCCAGTCCTAGTTTTATGTTTTATTTGAATCAGGGTCTCACTTAGTTGCTGAGACTGGCCTCAAACCCATGATCTTCTTGTCTCAGCCTCTCAAGTACTATAATTACAGATGCATACCACTTCATCCAGCTGTGAAACATCCTTTGACCAGTGATTTTTGAAAAGAAGTATATAGTCGACTTGAGTGTGGAGGTCTATCCCCTTGTCCTCCACACCAACAGAGGATCTATTAAATTCAATACATGGGATAGAGTTGGCCAGAAGAAATTTAGTGGATGGAAAGATGGCTATCATATCCAAGCCCAGTGTGCCATTATACTGTTTGATGTAATACTGAGAGTTCTGTTGAAAGATGCCGAAATGACATAGAGCTCTGGAATGAGGGTATGAAAACATTCTCGTTGTGTTGTGTGACTATGAAGTGAATATTAAGAACAGTAAAGTGAGTGCAAAATCTATTGTCTTCCACCAGAATAGGAGTATTCAGTACCATGACATTTCTACCAAAAGTAATTACAAATTAAAAGAGCCTTTCCTCTGGTGCTTTAGAAAGCTCATTGGAGATCCCACCTTGGAGTTGGTAGCCATTCTTGTGCTTGCCCCTATAGAAGCTTATCGTGGACCCAGCTTTGGCAGCAGGATTTCAACATGACTTAGAAGTTGCCCAGACAATTTTTCTTCAAGGTGAGGATGCTTATCTGTGAGAAAATGCAACTGCAATCCAGCACCAGAAGTCTAGTTTTATAAGAAAGTGTCCTGTGATATCAGCGGTGTAGCTTGTGTGCCACTTTATTACATAGCTAAAGAGAACTTATGCCTACCATTTGAGATGCGGAAGGAGATGAATAGGCTCTGGAGTGATTGTGGCAGTTAGAAAATTAACTTAAACATATTTTTTGGACCTGCATATTTAGCTCTATTAGAATGCAGTTGTCTACTCCTCAAGTTTCAAATGTAAGACTGATACTCACAAAATAGTGTTCAGTTGTGAAATCTGTTTTGATACCATAACTCCCTTTTCTTTTTATTTAGAACCAGAATAGATTCTTATTTTAAATATCATTTTTAAAAACTATGACCTCAAACTGCAGTGAGATTTCACAATTAAAGGAAGAAGATCTTTTACCTGATACAAATGCTATTTAAAAGCTATGTGAAGGGGGGGAAGGATCCAAGATGGCGACTGAGTGAACCGTCTTTTCACAAACGCCTTGATTTGGATCTAAATTTACCATAAAAACATCTTTTCAACAGAAGGAAAAAAGCGAAATCTGAACCACAAACAAATAAAGAAGATCAAGAAAGCAGAGCGGGGACAAGAAAAGACGCCATCGCGCAGCGATCCGCGCTCCACGCTCCGCGCGGACCCCTGCCGGCCCTGCTCTGCCGGGGCAGGCAGCAGCCGAGCTCAGCGCCGAGGAGGTAGGCTGTGGAAAGGCAGGACCAGGAGCCTTGGGGGCCACCCAGATGCTGGGAACGGCGGGCCCCGGGACACAGCACCCCTGGCACCCTGCGCCGCACCCAGGCGGAGATCAGAACCGTGGGGCATTCAGCGTGGGCACCCGCGGGTCTGGGTTCTGTCCCGCCGCATCGCCTCAGCGAGGAACTGCGACCGCCCAGAGCCTGAAGTGGGACGCAGTTTCTTGGCGGAGGCCTGGGCCTGAGGTGGGAGTGGAGGAGCTGAGTCCGGGAGGGGCAGGACGAGTCAGCGGGAGCTGGTGGGCCGTGAAGTGGCAGCCCACCATCCCCCCTGCTAGCCCTTCCCAACCAGGTACCCGCCATCTGGCCAGACTATCACCAGCCTGCGCCCCTCAGCAACCCGGGAAGGTCGAGCAGGCAGGTCAGCCTCCAGGGATGGAAAAGTGAGCCTGAAGCAGATCGGCCGGGAGCCCAGCCTCTTGACTAGGGGAAGAGAGGGAGTGCTTGAAGCCTGGGCGTGAACTTGGAGCGCCTGGAGGGAGATCGGGAGATTTGGGGGACCCAGCGTGTGGCTGCCACCATCTTAGCCGCCAGCGCCCTTCAACCATCCTCCTCTCAGCTATCCAAACCATCATTGTCCGACTGCGCCCCCAGCTGTCCAGGAGGTGGAACAGGCCGAACAGCAGAGAACCGAGCCTGCACGCCAGCCCCTCCCACCAACTTCCTGCTAGCTACAC
>PVLC010000348.1:181006-230909 GCA_004027655.1 Graphiurus murinus | reverse complement strand
TTTTTTTTTTTTTTTGTGGTACTGGGGATTGAACTCAGGGGCATTCTACCTCCGAGCTATACCCCCAGCCCTATTTTTTATTCTTTATTTTGAAACCGGGTCTCACTAAGTTGCGGAGTGCCTCACTAGGTAGCTGAGGCTGGCCGCGAACCCGGATCCTCCGGTCTCAGCCTCCCGAATGCTGGGATTATAAGCGTGCGCCACCGCGCCCGGCTCTTGGCATAAGTTTTTAAAATTCAAATAGTTATGTGTAAAATGCTTGGAAATATTCTTGTGGCCCTTGTTAGCTCTTCCTTTTACTTGAAATATTCTAGGTTTAGCATTGTGTAGCCAAAAGCCAATTATTTCATTGAATATTATCCTCCAAATGGCTATATATTTATAGGCCCCTCAGGAGTGGGCACATGCTCATCAGTACATGATTAGTTGTGTATACATGGTCTGTGCAGTGCCTGTTATCCCTTGGAGTTTTGAAACAGTTCCACTTATCCATTATTCTGCAGAACAACTATATATTAACAGTTTTCAAAGTACAAGTGTTACTGGTACTTTGTTTCTGTGACCTTAGAGAGAAAATGAAAATGTTCATTTTCATTTTCTCTCTAAGGTCACTTTGTAGCTCTTTTAAGAGCACTTTGTAGCTCTGTTTCCCAAACTCAAAGATGATTGGTTGGTCTGGAGTAGAAAAAGGAGATGATGTAAACAGTGCTTTCTCATTTATCTCAGGGAATGTCTGGAAAAAGCAGAAAGGTCCTAGAGTTTCTGAGTTGTTTGCAAGTGTTCCAGAGCCTTTGAGGTTGGGGTACCTTCCTCAACATCCTGGCCCAGATTGCTTCAGTATGTCTTCTCTAGTGCAGCTCTGCCTTCTGACTTAAATATAGTGCCAGAGGAAGACCACATGATTGCTGTCCACAGTCACAAAATCAAGAAGTCTTGCAGCAAATTCTTTTGGCATGGATCTTTGAGAGAGAGGTGCTAGCACAGCCGAGCTTCACTAGCAACTCTTCCTAGAATAGAATTGGATTTTTAAAGAGAGTTTGATGTGAGTCAATGAAGAAACTTGAGACATACATCAGTGTAGAATGGCTTGAATCCCTAATATATCAAGGTCAGAAATCTTTTTTTGTGAGATTTAGAAAGGCTTTAGAGCAAATACAGTTAGGTCTTACTTTATGAAGAAATTAGTATAAACTCTGATTATTAATTTAGAAGTGATAATTTAAAACCTCCAATACTTTTACAAATAGTAAGTCCCTGAGTATGCTGATCCTAAACTTTATAAGTGTAAAAGTTTTGTTTTCCATACCACACTATTAATACACTTGAAATATTATTATTAATTCCAGTAGCATATATTTCAGGGTTTCCGGATTCCCTCAAAAATCTTTTATTTTTGACTCTTATTCTATACCAGTTCTAACCTTCCCCCACTCTCTGCCTTTGGCCTTTTTATGCCATTGATTTATTGGACAAACCAAGTCTTTCATCCTGTAAAAATGTTCTGTATTCTGGATTTGACTGATTGCTTCATTATGATGTTTAATTTGATCCTGTATCCTCCAAATTTCCTGTAAAACTGGTATTTAGATCTAAATTCTTGCTTTGATTTAAAGTCAAACTTTCTTCTCCTTTCCAATCTCCTCTCTTTCTTTTCTCTTTCTGTCCTTTTTCTCTTTCTCTTTCTGTCCTTTTCTTTTTTCTCCCTTCTTTCCTTACTTAAGCTCTTTGGTGTTAGGAACTTCTCATTGCATCACATCTTGAGAAAGATCGCCCTCATTTCAGTGATACTAGGATTGATGATGTAAATTTCCTGTTAGTGCACACTATTTCTCTGTTGGTACAGGGATGCTCATTAAAATAATTTTAAAGCTTTTTAGATTCTTAAGAATCTTAGACAATATTCTGCTTTAGCAGTTCTGATGGTTGTGGGAAGAAACATTTATTAAAAATGATACAAAACCCCCTAAACTCTTCTACATTTATTCAGATATGTTAAGAATCATTACCTTTAATACATTTAACATGTAATTAGCAAGAAAACTTATGCAAGTCCTTTGAGAATTTATATTTTATGTAAAATGAAGCATATTTAAAATTATTAAGAACCGTGAAGATGGTTTGAGGCATTCGTGTCAAAATGGAAAAAAGTACTGACATGGACCTAGGAAGTCTAAATCAATCAAATCAGTCTCAGTCTCTCTCTCTGGCTCTTTCTTGCTCTCTCTCTTTCACACACACACGCACACACACACGAAATAAGGTATCTGTTAAAGGCTTGTTTTTTGTTTTTGATTTTGTTTCTTTTTTTAATTAAATGATTCATTTGGAAGCAGTCCAGAACCTGGTGGTTAGAGCTCACATCTGAAGGCACTACAACAGTGCAGGATGCTTTTATTTCTAAGCTTGTTTTTGGAGTGATAGGCGCAATACAGTTTAATATGTGTTGTTAAAGAGGTGGAAATCTCACTGATATGTTCCTTTTCCCCATTGCTTTCAGCTCCATTTACCTCTTAATTCTCCTCTGCCTGGAAGTGAATTGACCAAGGAACCTTTTCGCTGGGATCAGAGACTCTTTGCGTTAGTGTTGCGATTGCCGGGCACCATGTCAGTTGAATCAGAACAGTTGACGGGTGTGCCTTTAGATGACTCTGCAATCACACCAATGTGTGAAGTGACAGGCGGTAAGTTTTTGGCTGTCAGTAATTTAGTGACTTAAAGCAGAATTTATCTGAATGTGTTAAAGTGTGTACTTCCAAATGCTGTATTTGTTTCTGTTTAACAAGTAAATGTTTGGAATTAATAGACATAGTTTAAGACTACATTTATTTTTTATTTTTTGAGGTACTGGGGATTGAACCCAGGAGCACTCTACCTCTGAGCTACATCCCCAGTCCTATTGTTTTTTTTTATTCTTTATTTTGAAACAGGGTTTCACTAAGTTGTGGAGAGCCTCACTAAGTAACTGAGGCTGGTCGTGAACCCGGATCCTCCGGTCTCAGCCTCCCAAGTATTGGGATTACAAGCACGTGCCACCACGCCCGGCTCTAAAACTACATTTACTGATGATGGTCTGTAATCTTGATTTGAATAGACGCGGATACTATTGTATTTCTTAATGAACATTGATTTTTTTTTTCTAACCAATATAGAAAATGTTGGTATTTTAATAAATTTTTATTTCTACAAAGATTGCCAGTGATTTAGAAATGTTGTAGCATTATTTTCTGTGAAGAGTGTTTTGAGAAACATTTCCTTACCTGTTTGATGGGATATATCTGGTTTGGTTAAGTGACATTTTTACCAGGGTAAAGGAGGTAAATAGGTTAGAGGAAACAGGTAGTGAGGTTTTATCAGCTTATATATTACTTACTCATCAGATCAGGTAGTCAGTATGTTTAGTGAACATTAATGACTATCTTCAGTAGAATATATGATAGACTTTAATGTTTTCTCTAATGTGGAATTGGTTAACAGGTGGATTAATTTTATATTGATAATGTATCAAATGCCTACTGTGTACCAAGTATTTTTCCATGCTTTAAGGCTTCAGTAATGAATAAGACATACATGGGATTTTTGCTTTCATGGAGGATTTTAGTTCTCACCGAAGGAAGATAATATTAAAAATGTCTGCCATCCCACTATTTGACCTGTGAAAGGGGCCTCTGTCTCCAGACACAGTCGGTGCTCTACTGAGAGCCTAGCTATGTAAGTTAAGAGAAAATACAACTCTCTTTTTTTTGTGTGTGCCTGTGGTACTGGGAATTGAGCCCCAGGGCATTCTACTTCCAAGCCACACCCCTAGCCCTATTTTTAATCTTTATTTTGAAACAGGATCTCAATAAGTTGCTGAGGCTGGCTTCGAACCTGTGATCTTCCTGTCTTAGCCTCCCAAGTACTGGATTATAAGCATGCGCTGCCGTAACTGGCTAAAATACAATTTCTAATTATTATTTTAGGTTCTTTTCTTCTAAAAATCTGTGGGTTTGGGGAATCTGCAGAAATCTCAGGCAAGCCCAGTATGTACAGGTGCATGTCTATAATTCTAGACTCGTAAGGTGGAGACAGGAGGATTGCAGGTTTGAGGCCAGCCTCAGCAATTTAATGAGTCCCTGTTTCGAAACAAAAAAATGAAAAGGGCTGGGGGATGTAGCTTGGAGGTAGAATGCACCTGAGTTCAAATCCCCCAGTACCAACCAACAAACAAAACACTAGGGCAAAAAGTAAGTAGTCTTATGTCTATGTCGTGAAGTGGGTAAAGTAATTATTGTTCCTATTATTTAGTGCTCCCATTATAAAGAAATACTCTATGAACTGTTGTAATGCCTTCACAATTTAGTTTACAAAAGAAACTAAAGGCAAATATATTTCTTTCAAGGACAGCCTTTCATCTAAATTTGAAAATTCATTGCTAACAATGTCCTATACATGTATAACATCATTTAGTAGTAGTCTTAGTGATTTCTATGGCAGGGTCCATCCATGTTTATATTCATGAAATTTTTGCTTTCAGCTTTGAGCTGATCTACTTGTTAAAGCCAACCTACCTACCTACCTTCCTTCCTTCCTCCCTCCCCCCCTCCCTCCCTCCCTCCCTCCGTCAGTCCGTCTGTCCCTCCCTCCCTCCCTCCCTCCCTCCCTTCCTTCCTTCCTTCCTTCCTTCCTTCCTTCCTTCCTTCCTTCCTTCCTTCCTTCCTTCCTTCCTTTTTTTCTTCTCTAGGGTTTTTACTTAACAGATTGCAAATGGCTTTGAGTCTATAATTTTAGACATTCTCACATTGGAAATTTCTTACTATGAACTTCTTAGTTTGAACTTAAGATTAAGTTATGGGCTGTGTGCACTATAACTTTGTCTTCCAGGATCAGGAATATTCAGAGTATGAAATGAAGTGAGTGGTATAGTCAAAAAGGATCTGTAAAGAACCTTGAGAATTATGTAGTTGATATCCTTGCCTTTGGGCAGTAATGTACTAAAGTTATTTTATTTATTCTTTGAAAGGAATGTCTCCAGAGGAGAAGATTCTGAAGTCACCCTTGGTGTAATATCTTTCAATGAGCAAAAGTTTTAGTCAAGAAATTAGGAGATTTTTTCTAAATATACTTCCAGGATCCTTCCTCAAGTAGTAGTTCATTTGACTTTTTCATGCTCTTGAAGCAATAATGAGAAGCTGCACAAATGCCACTCACCTTTTCATATATCTGAATAATATATTTTATTTTATTTTTTTTTACATTTTTTTTTTTTTCGGTACTGGGGATTGAACTCAGGGGCATTCTACCTCCGAGCTATACCCCCAGCCCTAATTTTTATTCTTTATTTTGAAACTGAGTCTCACTAAGTTGTGGAGGGCCTCACTAGGTAGCTGAGGCTGGCTGCGAACCCGGATCCTCCAGTCTCAGCCTTCCGAATGCTGGGATTACAAGCGTGCGCCACCACGCCCGGCTATATTTTATTTTTTAATTTAAAAGAATGTTCACTAAAGAAAGGTTTGGAGATAAAGCACCAGAAAATTAGCAAGAAAAACAAAGCTAATATCAACTGTACAATTATATACTCACTAACAATTCATGTGTATTTTTTTAGCTTAGTGCTGAGGTGTGTGTGTATGTATACACATTTTTTTTCCATTATGGAATAATTCATATTCATTAAGAAAAAATTGGAAAGAAATTCTCCTATATTACCAAAATAATCAATATATTGTTACAGTTTTATGTATGCTTAAAAAATTGTGGTCATCATTATAAGCATTTTTTCTTTGTTATCAGGTAATTAATGAATGCCTACTCTGTGCTGGGGAACTGTTCTAGATGCTGGAAATACACTAGGAACTATAGACAGCATGTTGAACTAGGATGACAGATAATAGTCATGTAAAATGAATAAATAATATGTTAGGGAACTTTTAGATGAAGAGAGAAAATTAGGGATAGGGAGTAGAGAGGAACTTGAGGCCAAGAATAAGTATTCTTAATTTTCCTCTGAGGAAGTGACATTTGAACAGAGATCAGAAAAATGTAGTTAACCACAAGATCATCCATAGAGGAAGTAATAAGGGAAGATACGTATTGTGGGAGCAACAACAAGCTGATGTGGCTAGAATTTACATAAGGAGGAGAAAAGAGTAACAGCTAGGTTTAGAAGAGTAGACAGAGACCAAATACTAAATATCCTTTTAAGCCATAATTTTTAATTTTCCAAAATGTGATAGGAAGCCATTGGAGTACTTTTTGTAGGGAGCAACATCTGATTTCAATTTCTGAAAGATCATTTTAGCTTTTATATGAGAATACATTATAGAGGGGGAAGAATGGAAGCAGGGAGACTAGTAAAGAGATGATAGTACTTTGGTCTAGATAGCTAGATTTGGGAGTAGTAAGAGAAATAGTCTGATGCAAAGGAGAACCACAGACAGGGACAATGAGGGAAGAAGGAATGAAGGATGACTCCCAGATGATTCAGTTAGCTCATACCACTTGTGATGAGTGACTCCCTTGAACCCAGATGGTACTTTGGGGAGAGGTAGACTGGGAAGGTACAGGGTTGATGATAGCAAACTACAAAATGTCTAATGTATTGGTAAAAATGTCAAGGATAAAATCATTTTATAGAAATTATTTACAGAATTTTAAATTTAGCTTTTTAAGTACTATTGCCTTAGAAAAAAATTATTATTTTTATGCTTCTTTACCAAGATGCTAATACAGGTATACTATATTTAGTTTGACTTTTTTTTTAATGGTCTCTATGTTAACCAAAAGTGAGCCACCTTCTTGACTTGAAGATGTGTGGTAGTACACTTTTTCATAGTAATAATTAGTGATTCCAGAAGCTATATGCTTCAGAACAGAGTATCATATATTGCAAGGGAAGAGTTTTGACATAAACAAGATACAGGGAGGCTCACTTTGTGAAGGTAGTGAAATTTGCTATCTTTCTTTACCTTTCAAAATAATTAATGGATTTTAATTATTTGCCAAAGGGCTCATGTTTATTCACTTTTTCCTCTAATTTTCATAAAACATGAAACATGGTAGTTTTATTTCATACGAAGATCATAATTGATTTACATATATTTTCCTAATCAATTAATTAGTGACATAACTTAGGGGAGTAGAAGGAATTGCCAGGTAGTGTACTAAACAGTTTGTTTTTGATGATACTTTGGGAAGATGCTTAAATTTTGTGACATAAGAGAATCAACTTTTATATAATTTTGTGAATATTTTGTGTGTAAAAATGCTCAGCCATTTTATGTGTATGCTTACATTGACTTAGAAAAAACTTAAATTTACCAATTCTTTCAAATAACCATGATTCTGTGTAGATGCTTTTTTTTTTTTGTAGTGGAATTGAACCAAGGAACATCCTGCCTCCAAGCTATACCCTCAGCCCTTTTAATTTTTTAATTTTTAAATAGGGTCTTGCTAAGTTGCTTAGAGTCTTGCAACAAGGCTAACCTTGAACCTGGGATCCTCTTGTCTCAGCCTCCTAAGTATTGGGATTACCTACCACACCTAGCTGGATACTCTATTTTAACATGTTAATTTCAAATTAACATGTGATTTCCAGGATATAAAGTATACCCAGAGTAAAGTTTCTAATACCTGTATCATCATTATTATCTTTTTTTTTTTTTTTTTTTTTTTTTTTTGCGGTACTGGGGATTGAACTCAGGGCCATTCTACCTCCGAACTACACCACAGCCCTATTTTTTATTCTTTATTTTGAAACAGGGTCTCACTAAGTTGCGGAGTGCCTCACTAGATAGCTGAGGTTGGCCGTGAACCCCCTCCGGTCTCACTCAGCCTCCCAAATGCTGGGATTAAAAGCGTGTGCCACCACGCCCGGCTCTAATACCTGTATTAGTATAGCCTGGTTTGAATCTTGGCTGTACTAAATAAGTTGGTTAACCTGTGTCTTAAGTTTCCCTTTGTAAAACGGATAAAATACCCTGTATGTTCGTTGCTAGGATTAAATAAATTAATATGATAAAATGATTAGAACAGTACCAGGCACATAGATACTCAGTAACTGGTAGGTATTTTTATTATTAAAGTCATCATTTTTATATTACATCAGGTAAGTTGTTATGATACTTGTTTTTCTTTTTCTTTTTTTTTTGCGGTATTGGGGCTTGAACTCAGGGACATTCTACCTCTGAGCTATACCCCCAGCCCTATTTTTTTTTATTCTTTATTTTGAGACCGAGTCTCACTAAGTTGTGGAGTGCCTCAGTAGGTAGCTGAGGCTGGCCGAGAACCCGGATCCTCCGGTCTCAGCCTCCCGAATGCTGGGATTACAAGTGTGCGCCAGCGATACTTGTTTTTCTAAGTAAAGTTGGCTTTGGTGATTTGTTTTTGTTTTTGTGTTTTTTTTTTTTTTTTTTTTTTGGTACTGGGGATTGAACTGAGGGGCATTCTACCTCCGAGCTATACCCCCAGTCCTAGCTATCCCAGCCCTATTTTTTATTCTTTATTTTGAAACCAGGTCTCACTAAGTTGCAAAGGGCCTCACTAGGTAGCTGAGGCTGTCCATGAACCCGGATCCTCCGGTCTCAGCCTCCTAAATGCTGGGATTACAAGTGTGCGCCACCATGCCCGGCTGGCTTTGGTGATTTGAATCATTACTGTCTTATCTTTCCTTAGCAGCCTTTACAAATCACATTAATTATAAGTTGATATGGGTAATTTGATATGCCAAATATGATGTAGCTTGTATTCTGAAACTATTGGTTGGATTTGTGCAAGAGTAGGACTTCATATCAAGCTTATTAGAAATAACACTGCAAGATGTTTGGTTGAAGATTTTTAACTATCAATGTTTGTATTGTTGGTCTGGTTCAGCATTATGTGATGGAAATATAATTCAGGTTCTATTTGCAGTTATGAATTTCATAGTAGCCATATTAAAAATAAAGAGAATCAGGTAAAATTAATGTTACTGACAGCTTAGTTAAATCAGTTTATCCAAAATACTTCAACATGAAATTGATATTTAAAAATTACTAATTAGTTTATATTTTTTCATACTGAGGCCATGAAATCAGGTATAGAATTTATACTTACTAGCCATACATATTTCACATTCTTAATTAGCCTCATGGGGCTGGTGTCTAGAGTATCAGACTGCAAAGATCTAGATAGTTTTTGTTTTGTTTTTGGCAGTGCTGTGGATAGAGCCCAAGGCTTTGTGTATTCTAGGCAAGCACCCTGTCACTGAGCCACAATCTGAGCCCTCAGTTGTTGTTTTTAATTGCTAGCATTTAATGCTTCTGACTTAAAAGTGTTATAGATGAAAATATACAAAAAGGGAATTCATTTAAGATAGGTAATTACCAAGGATATAAGCCAAATTAAATTTAGAAAAGTACATGCTGCTATTTGTATATTAAAATGCAGATATTTAAAATGAGCAATAAATACAGATCAGTTAAATAATTACTAAGTATCTGCTATGTACTTAGCATAAGTCTTAGGGATATTACTTTTGTTAAGTAGGAATAAGAATTTGGGGGAATTATTATTAGATATTGCATGTGGATAATAGTTGGAGATGGTGCCTTACAGAGAAGTAGAATATGTGATCATTTTCTACTGTTGTTTGTTCAAACCAAGATTTCTGTGTTAGATCTGCCATAATAGGAAAACAAAAATTACCCTACTCTCAGAAAATGGGATTGTGGTTTGTTGGAAATAACAATTTTTGTTCATTCTTTCTTAAGATTGTTAAATAGGTCAACTTTTACCATTGAATATTTGTTAGTGTTGTCAGAAACCCTACTAGAGTTCTCATTGAAGGCAAGAATTCTTAAAACTAACTATTTTCC
Source organism: Graphiurus murinus (assembly GCA_004027655.1). Classification (NCBI taxonomy): domain Eukaryota; kingdom Metazoa; phylum Chordata; class Mammalia; order Rodentia; family Gliridae; genus Graphiurus; species Graphiurus murinus. Next base: position 221,079 of record PVLC010000348.1, on the reverse strand, counting down.
TTTATTCTTTTTTTTATCTTAGGCCGCTCATACTCTGTATGTTCTCCAAGAATGCTTAATCAGTGTCTGGAATCCTTGGTGCAGAAAGTACAAAGTGGGGTGGTAATAAACTTTGAGAAAGCAGGACCAGATCCTTCTCCTGTAGAAGGTATTATTGCACTTTTTTTTTGGTAAACATTCTAAACTTGCTTTGACAATTCTTCAGTTAGAACTGAAAAATTACTATAAATTGCTCTTAAGATTAACAAGGTCAGTTATCAAGATGACAAAAGAAGGGAAGGTTGAATAGGAAGGTACAGGTAAACTGATGGGAATTCAGTAGCAGTATCTTTTTATATTAACAGTTGTTCATAGCCTGAAATTTAGTTGAGTCAAACACTTTTTTTTCAGTACTGGGGATTGAACTCAGGGTCATTCTACCTCTAAGCTACACTCCCAGTCCTATTTTATTCTTTATTTTGAAACAGTCTCACTAAGTTGCAGAAAGCCTCACTAAGTAGCTAAGGCTGGCCTTGAACCCGGATCCTCTGGTCTCAGCCTCCCAAGTACTGGGATTATAAGTGCGTGCCACCAGGCCCGACTCCAAACACCTTTTTAAGCAGTTACAGTTAAGCAAACTCACATTTCCTTTTTAGTATTATACCATTGTCTTTCTCTGGTACATTTGCTCTTCCTATGTTCCTTAATTCTCAGAGTGTTCAACCATAGGTGTTTATTTAATTTCATAGCTACTTCTGTTTTTGTTTTTTTTTTTTTTTTTTCCCCAGTACTGGGGATTAAACCCAGGGGTGCTCTACCTCTGAGCTATACCCCCAGTCCTATTTTTTATTCTTTATTTTGAAACAGGGTCTCACTAAGTTGTGGAGTGCCTCACTAGTTAGCTGAGGCTGGCCGCGAACCCGGATCCTATGGTCTCAGCCTCCCAAATGCTGGGATTATAAGCATGCGCCACCACGCCCGGCTGCTACTTCTGTTTAAAGAATCAAATTGATTAGAATCTAATGATTTGTGTGTGTCCAAAAATGAGGAATCTGCCTTGGCTGTTAAGCTTGATTCTTTTTACTCTAGCTCAGACCCACCTGGCTTTATTCTCAGCTTCTATGATTATGAAGTATTAACAATAGCCTGTGGGTCTAGGGAATTACATTAGAACCAATAGACATTTTATAGCTCAGACCCTTTACATTGTATGAAACTTATTTCAAGAAATAGGAAGTTATTAATGATACTTGGCAGAGGTGATCCATTAGAGTGGCTAATTGGAAGAAAAGAAAGGTCATAGAAACAAAAGAATGGATATTATAGATGACCACCAGCAGCAGCAGCAGATGATGATAAGACTAAGTTGCATCATCATGTCTGGTTTAAGAACTCAAACTTTTAAAAGATTTAGTTCTAGCATTAGACTTTGAATGCATTCGTTTTAGAATTATTTAATGCTTGGCTTAGACTTTGGCATTAAGTAGATGTTTATTGAATTGTTGAAGAGAGTTATTTTGCTAGAATTATTTTAAAGGTAGATACTTTGAATCTAGATTTGCATATTAAGTTTTCTTAGTTGTTAGGATTTAGTTAAAATGGTCTCTGAGAAATAATTAGCAATACTTTAGTAGTACTTACTGTGTTTGTGGCACTATATTTGAGACAACAATGAAGAAGACAAATTGGTTGCTTGACTTTATCACCTGGTGGGGGAAACATACCATTCATTAAACAGATGTTTACCACAAAGTCTGATTTACATGTTTTAGATTGGGCAAGCAAAGGATGTTGTGAGACCTTCTTTCAATTATTGAACTCATAGTAGATTATGCAGACTTTACTGTCTGTGAATTGCATTCTAGTCTAAATGTTTAGTTGTGGTATCCTGCCCTTAAAGAAAAAGGAAAATCCAGAAATGAACAAGTATTAGGATATTTTTCATATGTAATAATGAGTATAATTTAACTTTTGATGTTTTTTCCCTAATGATAAATGCTTTCTTTGTCTTAATTTCCTTGTTATAGATGGGCAGCCAGATATATCGAGGCCTTTTGGATCTCAGCCTTGGCATAGCTGTCACAAACTTATATATGTCCGACCAAATCCTAAAACTGGGGTTCCTATAGGTCATTGGCCTGTTCCAGAGTCTTTTTGGCCAGATCAGAATTCTCCAACACTAGTAAGTACCAGAGAAATAGTTACTATGTAATAGTGAACCATTTAGCTGCCTTTCTTACTAGTTCTAAGTACTGTTGTCAGCTAAAGGTGTGGCTTAATTGCAAGAATTAGACAGATGGTCAAAGTGCTATAATAAGCTATTATTTGCTTTAGCATACCATATTGTTCATTTTGAAGCAATAGAAAAAAAGCATCCGTTTCTTTTAAAATTAATACTGTGCTTATGTTTTATTATTGGCATCTGGATACAGAACTGTAAGTGCAAGATTTCCTTGCATTCTCAACATAATGTAGCATGAGGATTTGTCCCTGGGACATAATTTGAAATTTAAATGAAGGCTTAGAAATTAATTCTGATAGCTTACCTTCAATCTTTCAGGTCTTAGTCTTAAAAGTGTATGTTGATTTGCATGGTTTTAGTTATATACAGCATTGCAGTCTAGAGGTTTAAATTAGAAAAGAGTTTTGGGTCTTGTTTACATCAGTTATTTTTAGAAACAGTAAGGCTTGTTCAATGATTATCATAGTGTATTATCAGTATTCATTGTATGGTTCTAATAATAACAGGGTAAATTTATACAAGTTACATCTCTTCAGTGTTATTAGTACACTATTTCAGAGTAGGTTTTTTTGTTTGTTTTGCTTTTTTCCTAGTATCCAGGACACCAAGGGATGTTCTGTTGGGAGAGCATGACAGTACTCTTTGATGTTACCCTTAGAAGATGAGAATTGTATTTAAAAGATCATTAATAATGTTTTATGTGGCTATTTTTTTTTTTTTTTTTTTTTTTTTTTGCGGTACTGGGGATTGACCTCAGGGGCATTCTACCCCCAAGCTACACCCCCAGCCCTATTTTTTATTCTTTATTTTGAAACTGGGTCTCACTAAGTTGCGGAGCGCCTCACTAGGTAGCTGAGGCTGGCCGCGAACCCGGATTCTCCGGTCTCAGCCTCCCGAATGCTGGGATTCCAAGCGTGCGCCACCACGCCTGGCTTATGTGGCTATTTATGAATTAAACTGAGCTTGTTTTGCAACTTTTTTGTACTTTAAACCTGTATCAGGTTTTGAGTCTATACAAGGTCTGTAAATTTAGGTCTGTTACTAAAAGTCTTTATTCAAATTAGGGATTTTCTGTCTTATAGAGACATTTTCAATTTCTTTGGTGATTTTACTTCTTGACTGGAGCTCTTTCAATAATTATCTATATTTGAATGAAATATTGTCTTGTTGGTTATTCATTTTATTATATTTAACACCTATAGCAGTTCATATGGTACTTATTAGGTTTTTTTTTTTTTTTTTTTTTTTTTTTTGCGGTACTGGGGATTGAACTCAAAGGCGTTCTACCTTCAAGCTATACCCCCAGCCCTATTTTTTTATTCTTTATTTTGAAACCGGGTCTCACTAAGTTTCGGAGTGCCTCACTAAGCAGCTGAGGCTGGCCGCGAACTCGGATCCTCCGGTCTCAGCCTCCCAAATGCTGGGATTACAAGCGTGCGCCACCACGCCCGGCTCACTTATTAGGTTTTAATGGAAAGAAACCCAAAACCAGTGTCACAAACTACCTATTAATATTGCTTAGGTGGACTATTACAAATTGTTACAAAAGTCATGAAGGGATGAGTAGGATTTCAATTGTAGGAGGACATAGTATGAGAAAAAGATATGGAAGTAAAAAAGAACAAGATGTATTTAGAGGAGGAATAAGTAGCTGAGTGTGTCCTACACATATGTGTAGGACCTTGAGAATGCTATTAGTCAACCAGATGGCTCATGACTTTAAATGCTAGGTTAAAGATTGTGGGCTTTGCTTTTTAGTGGGGTTCAAAGAACAATTGAAGATGTTTTTAACAGAGTGCCACTTCAGAAAAATAAATTTGGTGGTGGTAGGTGAGTTGGAAGGCAGGTTCCATACAGTGTATTGATATGGTTCATGTAAGAGATACCGGGAGCTTTGAGTTACGATGATGGAAGAATCATAAGAAAGAGATAGCAGGGGAAAGAAATGGTAAAACGTAGTAACTGAAAGACATTAGAGGAGAAATAAAAATTTCATAAATTTATTAATATTTATAGTAATATTACTATAAATTAGTAATATTATAAGTAATATTATATAATATATAGTAATATTATAAGTAATATTAGTAATATTTATACTAATTTATAGTAATATTTATAGTAATATTTCAAACAAGTATTGCTACTGAAGTTAAATTTCTTAGAAACTGCCTATGTGCCTTTGGTTAATTATCTTCTCTAAGCCTCAGCTTCTTATCTATTAAACAGAGATCATAGCTACTTACTATCTTATAGAATAATTTGGGGTACTGGATGAAATATGTGTAAAATGTTTTTTGTTAAGTTTTAGGAGGTTTTTTCCTTTACCTTCTCTCATGGGCTGATTGAATAGTCTGTGTGATTCAAATGCAGCTCAGCACAGGAGCACAAAGTAAATACGACAGTGATTGAACCTTACTCTGAGTAAGGTCAGACATCACACTGAGTGTAGTATGTCCTCTGTAATGAGTAGAGCCAGAGGAGGTAAAGCCTAACTGCCTGGTTTGTGTTTGGGGTACAGGGTGGAAAGGGATATCAGGGAAGTCTCTTAGAGGTTGGTTCTTGGCAACTAATTCTTCAAAACTTAGTGTGTTGGCAATATACACAGGAGAAAAGAGTGAAGCGTTAGGGCTGACATATGAGACACAGGGTCATGAAAGATGATGACCTCTGTTGGGTCAACTACAAGTATTTGACCAGGCTGGAGTACAGGATCTGTCTATATGGCATGGCGATAGGAAGAATAGGGACCAATCAACAAGGATCTTTATATGTGACATTAAAAGTCTGGGCCCTAGCCTGGTACAATGGTGCTTGCCTATAATACCAGTACTTGAGAGGCTGAGATAGGAAGATCGCAGATTCGAGGCCAGCCTCAGCAGTATAATGAGGCCCTGTGTAAATTAGTGAGACCTGTTTCAAAATAAAAAATAAAATAGGACTGAGGGTGTAGTTCAGAGGTAGAACACCCCTGGGTTTAGTCCCCAGTACCACACACACACACACACACACACAAAATAGAATAAGTAAGTCTGGATCCCATAAGGAACGTCAAGCTCGGGTGCTACCCAGCCACCATCCATCAATGCCAGAAACCTGAGGATTCTGAGGAAGTTCAGACCTCCACTCCTGCTGTGTGCCCCTACCCACCCCCTCACAGGGTCTCCTATAAATAAAGGAACTGTGAGATCCCAAAGTCACTCTCTCCCTCTTGAAAGGGCCCACGTTCTTCCTTGAATGCATATCCCCCAGTTTCCTAAGTAAAACTCTATCTTTGTTTCGGGGGGGGGTGGTGTCTGGATCCTATTTTTGGGTAATTGGTTGCTTCCCCCAGACCATTTTATTTTGAAACAGGGTCTTGCTAAATTGTTATCTCACTAAGTTGCTGAGGCTGGCCTTTGAACCCTGGTCCTCCTGTCTCAGCCTCCCAGGTATTGGGATTACAGGCATGTGCCAATGCATATGACAAATGGTTCTTAACTTTTACTGAATAATTTTAGATAGAGAAATGTATGATAATATTTATATTTCATAGCAGTCAGGTTGATTGAAGGGGGCCAACTAGTTAAAGAGACTAACTATGAGAGATGAGGAAGACTTGCACTCAAGTGGTATGATCACAGATGAGTTTCTCGAGAGTTGAGAATTTAGTATTGGCAGAAGGCAGCAACTACTACTGAACACCTGTCATGTTTTATGTGTTCTGATAACTGCTTACGACTTCGTGTTATTTTACCTAGGTCTTTGTGAGAGGTGGGATATGGAGGATAACACTGTTTATAGAACAGGTTTGTGGTTTGGGGGAGAAATAAAGAATAGAACATACTGTGTTTGAGAGACCTGTAGAAAATTCAGATTTCACCTATTAGGCAGTTGGATATTTAAGAGAAATGAAATAGGTCTGGCTCCACACAGTAGATTTGGAAGCTACCTGGTTGCAGTTAGTAATTGAGGCCCAGTGGAGTCCTTTATGACTACGAAATCTCAAATTATTTCCCTATAGCTCATGTTTTCTTCACAATTGATAACATTTTTAGGAAGGGTACTATTGAGGAATAAATAGGAGAGTGACATGCCCTTTTTAAAAACGTATTGTGTTTTTAATACCTCTAGAACAAGGGTCTTTCAGAGTAGGGTATGTGTACTACAGGGATAAGCATGATAATCCACTGGGAAATAGGAAAACACACATTAGAACTTTGGCTTATGTTTATTTTTCTATTATATTTTATTTATGTATGCCTACATTAATAACAAATATATGTCTAATATTACATATTCTACTGATTAAGGTATATTATTGGATATGCTACTACTTTGTACAAGTAACTCAATTTCTGTAACTGAGGACTTGGAGATTTCTATGTATTTCTTGTTTCTTAGACGTAAAAATTAATAAACATTTATTTAATTTGAAAATTTTACATTTAACTTATGAGAAATTTTAAGACCTAAAAGATTTTTGTTTTATATGGGTTTTGAAGTAGTTTGTCTTTTTCCTGTGGATTAGTTTAAGTACTATATTTTCAAGTATTTTCTTTCAGGCTAATGGTGCTTTTGGTAGTAGGTCAAACTCTAATTAGCAAAACTGAGGAACTGAGTAAGTTTTGACAGGGAAGAATATTTAAAGTGAGTTTGTTTCTGGTATTTTGTATAGATAGTAATCTAGACTTTCCCCTCTAGCCACCTCGTACATCTCATCCTGTGGTGAAGTTTTCCTGTACAGACTGTGAACCAATGGTTATCGACAAACTGCCTTTTGACAAATACGAGTTGGAACCTTCACCACTGACTCAGTTTATCCTGGAAAGGAAATCTCCTCAAACATGTTGGCAGGTGAGCTGAACAATGATGATTAAAAATTTAAATTTAAGTGAAATATTTATTTTAAAGCTAAATCGAATCAGTGGTTTGCGTTAACATTTTTTGAAGGTTTCTAAATACGAAATTTTAATCACTTCTTTTTTAACAGGTATATGTGAGCAATAGTGCAAAATATAGTGAACTTGGTTATCCTTTTGGTTACTTGAAAGCCAGTACAGCACTGAACTGTGTCAACTTATTTGTGATGCCTTACAATTATCCAGTTCTTCTTCCCCTTTTAGGTAAGTCATTCTTACCATGTTCTCTGTTGCTGGCACATATAAGAATTCTCCTATGGACAAACTTTAGAAATATCTCTTAGTAATTTTTCTTTTCTGAAAATTAATAAAATACTATTTTAAAATAATAAACCTATTTAAAGAAAATTTTATAACAACTTGTACATGTTTGATAAATTGAAAGTGTACTGAAACACCTTTTAGTCTACATATTAATAATTGTATATTAAAATTTTTATTAAATATTCTAATTTCTGTATGTAAGAAATCTAATTTTTCTAAGAATTTAACTTTAATTTTCATTTGGAAAATACTTAACAAATGAATTTGTTCTAAAATGTTATGAGAAAGCCTAAAGTTAGTTTCTAGGTAGATCTGGCTGTCATTTTTTTGAGGAGTATTATTGGAGAACACTTCTTTCCCTCCATAAAATCTATCAGATTTAAAAGATGGTCAAAATATTAGTACTTATATTTATATGGAAAATGTGCATACTTTATTTCTGTCCTTAAATCTATTCTGTTTCTAGGTCTAGGCAGGACTTGAATCTATTTTCTTTCTAGGTGTAGGCAGGATATAGATTTTCCTTGTGTGTCCTTATTACATGTAATATTTAGATCATAGTTGGTACCTTTTCATTTTCATTTTTTTTTTTAATTTGGTGCTGAGGATTGAGTCCAGAGACATTCTATCTCTGAGCCCCTATTCCTTTTTAGATTTTATTTTGAAACAGTGTCTTACTAAGGTACCACATGTTGGCCGCAAACCTGCAATACTCATGTCTCAGCCTCCCAAGTGCTAGAATTACATATATATACATATATATGAGAGCACTTTATATGCATATATATATACACATATATGCTATATAATTTAAAGTTATATATAATTAAAATCATATGAAAATCTATTGATTAAATCATTAATTTTGTGTGTGTCGTACTGGGAATTGAACCCCGGGACATTCTACCTCTGAGCTGTACCTAGCTCAGGCTAGAAACAGGGTTTCATTAAGATGCAGAAGGCCTCATTAAGTTACTAAGGCTGGTGCCAACCTGCTGTCGCCCTATCATGGCCTCCCAAGTACTGGGATTATAAATGTGCACCACCATATCCAACCCAAAATAAACATATAGTTTAAGATTTTTGCAGAATTGGGGATTGAACACTGGTCCTCACGCATGCTAGGCAGTGCTCTGCCAGCGAGCTATATCCCCAGCCTCCATTTCATTTTTAAAATGGAATTATAAGTAGAAAACACCAGAACTAGAAGTTTTACTGTTTTTGATTTCGTTTAAAACTTATATCTGATGTTACTCTCTTACAAGTGACAAAGCAGACTTCAAAGAGGAAATTTCTTTGACTTGACTTTTATGTGTGAAAACAATGATTGATGTTTTGTTCACAATGTGCATTTCTAGATGACTTGTTTAAAGTGCATAAAGCGAAACCAACATTGAAATGGAGACAGTCATTTGAAAGTTATTTGAAGACTATGCCTCCTTACTATCTTGGGGTAAGAATATTATTGTTAAAAATAGAACCAATAGAAAAGTGGAAGGAGATTGGGGGAGGGAGGTGGGGAAGGAGATAGGGAGGGAAAAATGAGGCTCGAGGAAGGAGCAATTAATATGGTTATGTCTATACATATGTCACTACACATTCCCAGCTCCTACTTCTGCTTTTGATGCAAAAATATTATAGCATTTAGCTGGGACTAATCTTTCTTAAGTAGCCCCTAATATAATTAGAAAACGAATTTCTTGAGCTTTTAAAATAATAACATAGTTATGAGATAACCTGTGTTGAATATCTATCTAGTAACTTGTGTTGAATATCTAGTAAGTAGTATCTGCCACTTAAAAGAGCAAAAAGAAACACTTTGAAAAAAACTGATACGTAAGTTGATTCATTTACATTTCATAGCAACTAAAGGACTTAGCCAAAGCTGCATGGATATTAAATATCAGAGCTGGGATTTGATTTCAGGTTGATAACAGTGCTTATATCCTTTCTAATATATCAGTGGTTATCTTTCTTTTCCTGACTGTGTCACATTTACATATGCTGGACACTTCTGCTAGAGATACTTTTTATTGTCAAAGGGGTTCTCAGTTGATCTCTCAGTACAATTGACAGTTTTTTCACTATACTACATCCATTGTAATATTAGCTGTTTTCCTCCTACTTATTTTTTTTTTTTTGGAGCTTGTTTGCTTTTCTCAGCTCAACTAATGATAATAATAATAGTAATGATTGCCACCCATTGAGTTCTTACTTTAGTGTGCCAGATGCTTTTATATGTGCTTTACATGTATTAACTTATGTAGTCTTATGACAAAGGTATAGGTACTATTATTATCCGTATTTTTTTTTTTTTTTTTTTTTTTTTTTTTTTTTTTTTTTTTTTGCAGTACTGGGGATTGAACTCGGGGGCATTCTGCCTCCGAGCTATACCCCAGCCCTATTTTTTATTCTTTATTTTGAAACAGGGTCTCACTAGGTTGCGGAGTGCCTCACTAGGTAGCTGAGGCTGGCCATGAACCCGGATCCTCCAGCCTCAGCCTCCCAAATGCTGGGATTACAAGCGTGCACCACCATGCCCGGCTTTATTACCCCTATTTTACAAGAAAATACAGAGAAGCTAAGACACAGAGAAGTTATATAACCTGGTCCAGGGTTACACAGCTAATGAGTGATTGAGCCACAGTCCCACCAATTGCCCAATTTAGAAATTTTGTATTTTCCTTTAATGTTCTTTTCATTTACTATCCAATTTTATCAGATATTCTTTTATAATGTGTCTGCTGTCTATTTCTTTCAAATGCATATCTCCCAATGGTACCTTTCAAGCCTTAGGAATTACCATATGATGTCTAATCCCTTTTTAACTATTTCATGCTGCTTTTTCATGCTACTGACACAGGAATCATTTTACTGAATACAAATTACTTCCTTTTTTTTTTTTTTTTTTTTTTTTTTACGGTACTGGGGGTTGAACTCAGGGGCATTCTACCTCAGAGCTATACCCCATCCCCAGCCCTATTTTTTTATTCTTTATTTTGAAACTGGGTCTCACTAAGTTGTGGAGTGCCTCACTTAGCTGAGGCTGGCCGAGAACCCCTATCCTCCAGTCTCAGCCTCCCAAATGCTGGGATTACAAGTGTACGCCACCACACCTGGCTCCAAATTACTTCCTTCTTGAGGAAATAAAAGGGTAATTTTGGAGGAAGAGATTTTTTTAAACGAACTCTATACTTGGAGCCATAGGTTTTTGACAAGTTTAACATTGAATCACATTTTCTTCTTTCCTATAGCCCTTGAAGAAAGCTGTTAGGATGATGGGAGCACCTAACCTAATAGCAGACAGCATGGAATATGGACTTAGCTACAGTGTCATTTCATACCTCAAAAAATTGAGTCAGCAGGTAATGTTAAAAATAGAAGTGAGCCATTTAGTATTTGAATAGTTTTTAGCTAACATGGTTAACAGGCTACGAAGCTAGTTCTTGATGGTTCTAATATTAATATGTTACATTTTAAAGCCATTTATGTCATATATTAACAATTCTGTCTCAAGTCATTTGAGTGCTGTTTTTGTTTTGGTACTGGGAATTAAACCCAGGGGCATTTACCTGCGAGCTATACCACCAGCCTCGTGTGCTCTTGTGTGTGTGTGTGTGTGTGTGTGTGTGTGTGTGTGTTGCTAGGGATTAAACCCAGGGGCATTCTACCTCTGAGCTACATCCCTGGACTTATTCTACTTTTTATTTTGAAACAAGGTCTCACTAAGTTGTTGGAGCTGGCTGCGAACCTACACTCCTCCTGTCACAGCCTCCGAAATTCTGAGATTAAAAGTGTGCACCACCATGCTTAGCTCATTTGTTTGATTTTTTTTTTTTTTTTTTTTTTTTTTTGTTATTTTGTTTTGAAATGGTCTTAGAGGTTGCTGAGTCTCATTATGTTGCTGAGGCTGTCCTTCAAACTATCATCCTCCTGTCTCAGCCTCCCAAGTACTGAGATAACATACGCCGCCATGCCCAGCTATGTGCTGTGTTTTGAAATGAAATGTTAATTTTAAAGTTTTATAATAATTGCTAATTTATGACAATGGCTTTATTAATGTGGCCCTAGACTTCCTGTATGTGATCATTACTTACATTTTCTTTTGAGCAATTTATATAGGAAAATTGTTTTTTCTTAGAAAGATATACCTTTTTTTTTTTTTTGCTTTATGTTTTTTTTTCCTTTGTGTGTTTTTTGGGGGGTTAGGGAGAGTACTGGGGATTGAACCCAGAGGCATTCTACCTTCTAGCTATAACCCCAGCCCAATTTTATTTCTTTCTTTTTTTTTTTTTTTTTTGTGGTACTAGGGATTGAACTCAGGGGCATTCTACCTCCTAGCTATACCCCCAGCCCTACTTTTTTTTATTCTTTATTTTGAAACCGGGTCTCACTAAGTTGCAGAGTGCCTCACTAGGTAGCTGAGGCTGGCCGCGAACCCAGATCCTCTGGTCTCAGCCTCCCGAACGCTGGGATTACAAGCGTGAGCCACCACGCCCGGCCCAATTTTATTTCTTATTTGGAAACAAGGTCTCGCTAGGTTGACAAGAGTCTCACTACTTGGTGAGGCTGTCCTCAAACCTGCGATCCTCCTGCCTCAGCCTCCCAAGTACTGGGATTACGAGTATGCACCACCATGTCCAGTTTGCTTTATGTTTTTAAACCTGTAGATTTTTCTTTCAGAATTGAGTTTCAAAATGAGTTTCTTTTGAAATGTTTCTAAAAACTTATTTTTATCATTCTGGGTATAAATCACATTAAAAGGTACTGGGTCAAGCAGTATATAGTTTAACTGCCTGCCAAATTTTTAATGTCCCATAATCTTTTCATTATTTCTGACACTGCTGTCTTAACTGCTAATTGAAATGTAGTTTGGGAAGAATCAAAATATTGTTACTTTTCCAGTGAAAAGGCTGTATCAACTTGATTTGCCTTATCTATGAATGTTCACTTATGTGCTAATATCCAGTGTCTTTAAGCAAATATTGATGAATTTTATTTCTCTGATTTCCTAATTCTTCCAAATTATCCATTTTTATTTACAAAGCAGTTACACTTATGACATTTATGTAATATTAATAAAATTGTATTTGTCCTCCAAAAGTTGAGTTATAATGAATTTAGAGTCGTAAAGCAGTATTGTTTAAACTGTGTTTAGTTTATCTCATACTTGATATAATCTGTGCTTACTTGAGGTTTTAATTTTTTTCTTGTAAAAATATGAAAAATATTTAACTTATAGAAGACCATAATGATTAGTGTCTGACTTAACCAACTTAGATTATATCAAGATAACTCTTACTTGTTTTTACTTTAGGCCAAAATAGAATCTGATCGAGTCATTGGATCTGTAGGCAAAAAAGTAGTACAGGAAACTGGAATTAAAGTCCGAAGCCGGTCACACGGTTTATCAATGGCATATAGGAAAGATTTTCAACAGCTCCTCCAGGGGATTTCAGAGGATATCCCTCACAGACTCCTAGACCTTAATATGAAGGAATACACTGGGTTCCAAGTTGCTTTACTAAATAAGGTAAATATCAATTTAGCACTATCTATAGTTATATTTTGTTGGGTCAGTGAATACATCACATTTTCTGTTACTGAAGTTCAGTTTGTCTAAACTTAAAAAATTATTTGTATATTTCTGCAGAATAATGATCATTATGCTATCATTGAATCATAGAATTTTAGAATTAAGACAAAAATTGTACATGGTATGTGACTGGGTAGATTAATGGAGAATGAACTAACTCATTATTTTATAGATGAGAAGAACAGGCTTAAAGATTGCCTGAAGTTACATAGTTGATGGTGAAATTTACTAGAGTTCAGTATTTAGACTGATGATCCTAAAATAATACTTTATGAATACTTATTATTCTTGTAATCCCAGCATTTGGGAGGCTGAGACCGGAGGATCCGGGTTTGCGGCCAGCCTCAGCTACCTAGTGAGGCACTCTGAAACTTAGTGAGACTCGGTTTCAAAATAAAGAATAAAAAATAGGGCTGGGGGTATAGCTCGGAAGTAGAACGCCTCTGAGTTCAATCCCCAGTACCGCAAAAAAAAAAAAAAAAAAAAAAAAAATACTTATTATTAAAATCATCTTCATTCAGCAGCCTTTTGGTAGAAATAGGCAAGCTGATTCTACAATTTATATGGAAATGTAAAGGTTCTGGAATAGCTAAAACAATTCTGGAAAAGAAGAATAAAGTTTTGAGTATACCATCTCTGATTCTAAAGCTCATGTATAGCTACAGTAACCATGGTGTAGTATTGGTGTAAGGATAAACATACAGATGAGTAGAACAGAAGAGAGTCTAGAAGTAGATCCTAAACATACAGTTAGTTAAATTTTTAAAAGGTGCTAAAATAATTATGTCAGTGAAAAAGTCTTTTAAACAAAAGATGATGGAACAATTGGATATCCATATGCAGAATAATGAACACGACCCTTACCTCCCATTATTTGAAGTGATCATCATCTTAAGAGTAAGAATTAAACCATAAATTTCTAGGAAAAAACATAGGAGAAAATCCTCATGATTTTAGGTGAGGATAGATTTCTTAAATATAACACAAAAAGCACAAACCAAAAAATGTTGATAAGTTGGATTTTATTAAAATTATATTAAAATATTTTTCTCTTTGGAAGAAACTTTAAAAATGAACAGGCAAGCTGTAGCCCAAAGAGAAAGCATATGCTAAATAAAGGATTTGTATTAAAATAAATAAATGACTTGTACAACTGGATAATAAAAAGATAAACACCCCCAATATAGGCAAAGTACTGTAATTGAACAGACACTTCATTTAAGAAGATACACAAATAGGGTACCTGAAGAAATGCACACCTTTATTGGCTATTAGGGAAATGCACATTAAGAACCATAAGATATTACTTCATATCTACTAAAGTGGCTAAAATTTAGAAGACTGAAAAATAGAGTTGGTAAGGAGGTAGAGCAACAACAACTTTTATACATTGCTAATGACATGCATATGACATACCAGCCAGCAGTTCTGTTTGTATCTACTCAAGAAAAATGAAAATATATGCCCATCCAAAGACTTTTTGCATACAAATCTTCATAGCAGCATTATTTAAAACAGTTTTAAAAAGTCCAAGTTTTTAACTGATACAGATATAAAATAAGTGGTTTATCCATAAAATGAAATACTACTGGAGAATAAAAAGGAAAGGACTACTGATGATACATGAACAATGTGGATGGATCTTCTTAAGAACATCATGCTAAGTGAAAGAAACCAGATAACAAAGATTAGTTATTGTCAGATTCCATATGTAAAACAGAATTAATGTAGAAAGATAGGAAGCTTAGGGATAGGTGTAGAGATTGACTAGAAATGGGTACAGAAACTTTTTGGAATGGTGAAAGTATTCTACAACTGGGTTATGGTGATAGTTTCACAACTCTAAATTACCAATATTCATCAAACTATATATTTACAATAGGTGATTTTATGGTATGTGAATTATGCATCAAAACTATTTTAAAAGTCCTTCAGTTTTAAAAATTTGGAAGTTAGTTTTTTGTGAATTTGAGATTATTTGGTCTAGCTTACCACCAAATTTCCATCTTTTGGGCCTAAAATAGTACATTAAGACTATATCATTATCCTGTTTTTTAAAGCTAAGTAGTCAACTTATATCTGATTTCCAAATGTATGCTGCAGGCTAGAGAGTTTAGTCTCTTATAATTCTGTTTGAAAATAAATTTTGTCCTTAAATGCTTTTAAATAGGATTTGAAACCTCAGACATTTAGAAATGCATATGACATACCAAGACGGAATCTTTTGGATCACTTAACAAGAATGAGATCTAATCTTTTGAAGAGCACCCGCAAATTTCTTAAAGGACAGGATGAAGGTTAGATTATGGTTTTGCTATTTGGTATTTTTTGTAGTTTTTTTCTTTATCATCTGAAAAAGCATAGTATGGTAAGGTAAAAGTTAAACTATTGTCATTGTAAATTCAAACAAATAAATAAAAGGTGAACCATTTTTTATTTTCTACCTCCCGCCCTACCATCACTGTTGCCCGTAATTCTATTCCCCAGAGGTAGCAACCTTTGTTGTCAGTTTAGTTTTCTTTTTAGCTTTCCTCGTTTATTCATACACATAGATACTTCAAACATAATCATTTTCTTATACTGCATTAGCATCTATCTGGTGGCTTAAGTCTGGATTGCCATTGCCTGGCATGTTCTGATACTTCCTTACTATATCCATGGCACCTACTACAAATCAAATCAGATGACAGTTTACCCTTTGCCATTTTCAGTTTAAGCATTCTAACCATAGCTTTATATCTATGTGACTTTACTGTTGTACAATACTTTTCTACAAATTCTACTATAATTAAATTTTGTTTATTTGGGATACAGTAAAAGAAGTATACCTTTTTAAGGCAAGGTTACATATACTCTAGTGAGAATAATGAATACTTTTTAGAAGGTAAAATCACTATCTTAGATTGTACTTTAAAAAATTTCAAAGATTTTGTCATAGTATTTATAATTGCATCAGACTGTCTAGAATAACACTAGATAGCATTCATATATTTGATAGCTAGATGCAGTGTGATCATTGTGAGGTTAACTTTTATTTTATTCTCTCCAAAAAGATCAAGTACACAGTGTTCCTATAGCACAAATGGGGAATTACCAGGAATACCTCAAGCAAGTACCTTCTCCATTAAGAGAACTTGATCCTGATCAGCCTCGAAGGTTACATACATTTGGCAACCCCTTTAAGCTAGATAAAAAGGTAATCTTGAAATGTTTTACTGTATGCTTTGCCTGTGGTGAAGGCACTGTCAATTTAACAGCTCCTAATTCAGCTAAAGCAAGCTGAAGCTATTTTCCTGGCAGTATATTTAACAAGTGTCAGCATGTAGGATATAGTTGTTTCAGTTGGGTTGGGATTGGCTGTGTCATTTGAAAATTGTACACAAATCCAAGTAAATTATGTTCTATTGATACAGAGAGTAGAAAGATGGTTTCCAGAGGCTGTTGCAAGAGGGATGTGGAAAAGGAAGATATTGATCAAAGGGGGTACCACATCTCTGGAGGAATAAGTTTTAGTGATGTATTGTACTACACAGTTACAATAGTTAATAATAATGTATTATATATTGCTAAAAGAGCAAGTGTTTTATATTCTCACCACAGAAAATGTTGGCGAGGTGTGATGGATATGTTAACTAGCTTGATTAATCCTTTCATAAATATCCCAATTTATTATTTGTCAATTTAAATAAATAAATGAAAAACATAAAAAATCATATGTAAATCTAGGGAACTTGCATTCTTTTTTATTATAGGGTATGATGATAGATGAAGCGGATGAATTTGTGGCTGGACCTCAAAATAAACATAAACGACCTGGAGAACCAAATATGCAAGGGATTCCTAAAAGACGTCGGTGTATGTCTCCACTGCTGAGAGGCAGACAGCAGAACCCTGTTGTAAACAATCATATTGGAGGGAAAGGACCACCTGCTCCTCTGACTCAAGCACAGCCAGACCTTATTAAACCCCTTCCTCTTCATAAAAGTAAGGAGTTGGGACTTTAAAAAAAAAGCTGGGCATGGTGGTGCACGCTTGTAATTCCAGCATTTGGGAGGCTGAGACTGGAGGATCTGGGTTCGAGGCCAGCCTCAGGTACCTAGTGGGGCACTCTGAAACTTAGTGAGACCCTGTTTCAAAATAAAGAATAAAAAATAGGGCTGGGGGTATAACTCGGAGGTAGAATGCCCCTGAGTTCAATTCCCAGTACCGCAAAAAAAAAAAAAAAACATAATTTGTTTTTTTCTTAGAGATTTTTATAATACATTATAGAAAAGAAATGATCAATAGAGTCCAATGAGTATCTAGAGAAAATATTTGTTTATTCTAAATTGACCTGCAATACTATGTGTTGGGTGTGTGTATGTGTGTGTGTAAGAGCGAGAGAGAGAGACAGACACAACATACAGACATACAGGGATTGAACCGTACAGGGGATTAAGCCCAGGAACATTCTACCTCCTAGCTATACCCTTTAGTCCCCTTTTTAAATTTTTGTTTGTTTGTTTTTAAATATGGTCTCACTAGGTTGCTGAGAGTCTACATTGCTGAGGCTGTCCTCAAACTTTGGATCCTCTTGCCTTCCAAGTACTGGGATTGTAGGTGTACACACAGCTTAGTATGCCTTTTTAATGAATGTTTGTTGAACATTTCATATATTCATGATTCTTTATTAGCAAATATTATTAGCAAATCTCAAATATTTCAAAATAATGGTTTTTGAAAGGAGCATTATCGACACCAGAAGAAAAATGGCTTTCAGTTTCAATTAAATTCAACAACTAATTATTAAATACATATACTATTTTGGACAACACTAGGCACTGAGGTGTAGTAGGGAACAGACAGTAGTGATCTATACCCTCATAATGAGCAAGGAAGAAGTCATTAAGTATTAGAAGTGTGATGAGTGTTACAAAAGACAAGTTAAGTGTATTGTGGGAGCATTTGGCAAGAAGATTTAACTTAGTTTATGAGGTCATGGCACTTTGCCCAAGGAAGTTATGTTGAAGGATGAATGGGAATTAAAGCTGTGCATTTACCTATGCTAGAAGAGTAGTCTAAGAAGAATATGTGTAAATATAATAAAGAAAGGGTCATTAGGAACCTGAAAGAATTCTAGTATAGCAAGGGCATATGGGCATGAGGTAAGATGAGAACTGAGAGATAGAAGTCAGATTATGGAGGGCCTCAGAAACTTGTAAAGATTCTCTACGCTAAGGACAGTGAGAATCCATCAAAAGATTTGAAAGAGATGGTAACCTGATCTAAGTAGCATTTTTTTGAATACCAGGCTAACTGTAATATGTAAATATTATCAGGGAGAAGCAAAATCAAATGTAGAGAACTCTTGAATTAATGAACTTTCTAGTTATAGGTAGTGATGATTCCTGGCTTATAACATTTTAATTAAAGAGAAACCAAATATTATATATTTCCTGATGAAATTTTATAATACTGCCTCTGAATGTCAGCATGATCAAGCTTCTTGATCTTAACTACTAATTCATAGGGAATACAAGGGACAATGAAACATGTTGAATGACAAAACCAGGGCTATAATCAGCAAAATCCCAATTATAGGAAGGAAACTCTACAAGGCAAAGCATCTGTTGTGGTTTGTTTGTCCCCTGCTTCCAAAAGTCATAGTAAAAAGAGAGTATAGAGGGTTTTATAGGTTCAAAGGCAGGAAGGAGATATATAAATCAATCGCAGTATATAGGCCTGATTTGAATCCAGAATCAAACAAATCCAACTTTAACACAAATAGAAAATATGTAAGGTAATTGGAGAATGTGGACATCGACTAAATATTAGATAATTTTTGTGCATGCACAGGAACCAGGAAAGAGATGATTATGAACTAACTGTAATTGTGAGATATATTCGAGGAATATTTGGACATACAGCAAAGGACTGGGTTACAGATTGAATTTTGGAATCATGGTGGAAGAAGAGTCAGGTTTCTGCCTTTAGACACATTGGGTAGGCTGGTAGAAGAAATGAAGTGTGAATTTAGTTTAGAAATGTGTATTAGATAGCCAGGTGGCAATCCTAAAATGAATTTAGGACACAGTAGAAAGGAATTGGACTAGAAGGGTAGGTATGGGAGGTGGTTTACCACCTATTGGAGTGACAAAAAATTTTACCAAGCAAAACAGCAGGACCAAAAAAGAGCCCAGAACAGAACTTTGAAAGTGCCTAAGTTAAGAGGAGAAAAAACAGAAAAGGAGATTGAGACGGAAGAATCCAAGAGATAGATAGGAGGGCACAAGGAAGAATGTAATGTCCTGGAAGCTAAAGTGAAAGAGAATGGAATGGTTGGTGACCTCACATACTTAACCAGACAGACCAATTGAGGATTGCAAAGATCTATTGGACTTCGGCTGTTTTAGCAAGAGTAAGTTCTGTGGAATAAATCAGGCAGAACCCTAATAAAGAGGGTTAAGGGAGAAGTGAGAAAATAGAGACAATGATTATGAACAACCAGTTTAAAAAGTTTAGTTATTAAGGAACTGGCACTGTGGCACTGTAATCCCAGTACTTGGGAGGCTGAACAGGATCACAGGTTTGAGGCCAGTCTCAACAACTTACTGAGACCATCTCAAAATTAAAAAGGGCTGGAGGTAGCCGGCCGTGGTGACCCACGCTTGTAATCCCAGTACTTGGGGGTCTGAGACAGGAGGATCCAGGTTCGCAGCCAACCTTATCCACGAGGCTACTTAGTGAGGCCCTCTGCAACTTAGTGAGACCCTGTTTCAAAATAAAGACTAAAAAATAGGGCTAGGGATGTAGCTGGGAGGTAGAATGCCCCTGGGTTCAATCCCCAGTATGGGGGAAAAAAAAAAGGGGTGGGGTGGGGGTTAAGCTCAGAGGTAGAATGCTCTGGGTTCCTTATCTAGTACCAAAATAGTAGTAATAATCATAATAAAATTTTAGTTATAAAGGGTAAGTAGGAAAGTGAATGGTAGCTGGAAGAGTTCATGGAGTTAAAGCAGTGATTTTTGCTTTGTTTTTAAGATCAAAGAGAGTTGAGAGTGTTTAAATGAAATGATGGGAACCAGTAGAAAGGGAGAGGTTGAAAAGGAAGATGAGAGAAGGCATAATCAGCGTGAAATTGCTAAGAAGGCAAGAAATGGCCCAGCAAGCTGATAAAAAGTACTGCTTCCATTGAACAGAAGGGGAGTGGGTACGGACATAGTAGAGAAAAGAAGAGGAAGTTCCTGGCTCAAGGCTTTCCTTTTCTTCTATGAAGTAGGAAGTGAGGTATACTGCTGAGAGGGGAAGGGAGATTTGGGAAAGTCAAATTTGAAGAGAGTGGAGGCTGGGAGCAGATAGAAGGCGTTGTGATACGTGCAAGTGCAGGTTGTGATTGTGTGACCTCTTCGCAGAGCTGGGTCCTATTTCTCTGGGAGTGCCCATAGTACAACTGCAAATCTACAGCAAGCAGATAGAATGAGCCCACAAATCTGAGATTTTGCCTGGCAGATGCCATAGGAGGACAATAGAAGTAGAGAATTAAAACATTGGCAAAAGTGACCTATCATGGGATATAAGCCTGATAGATACAAAAGCGGCTATGTAGTTGGAATCTGATTAATAGGGAGAGAGTAGAGGAGTAACTAGAGGTAGAATAGGTTCAATCCTCTCACCACCAGAAAAAAAGAAAAGTTCTTTGGAGATAAGAAAATTGGAAATTTGGCAAGGCCAGGTTCCTTTTTTTTCTTTAACCTCTGAGCTATACCCCTAGCCTCCCCTCTCCCCCCCCTTTTAAACAGGGTCTTGGCTGTGAACCTTTGATCCTCCTGTCTTGGCCTCCCAAGTACATGTGTATCTAGCTTCCTTTTTTTTTTTTTTTAAGTAGTTTTATAAATTTATTTAAAACAATTGCAGTGACATCAGATGATTGATCAGAGCCCAGTTCTTGATAGGTGATCTTGTTTAGACAGCAGTGATCATAGATCTTCTTAAATATTAATGTGCATGAGAATTACCTGGGGCTCTAGAAGCTACCGGTCTCATTCATTTCATCTGGGTGGGACTCAAGATGTGCGTTTCTAGGAAGCTCTTTGATGCTGTTGCCACCTTCCACTGACCACACTTGGAGTAGTAAGGACCTAGAATGATGTCAGGAGGGATGTGGGAATGGACTGTAACCCAGATGCCAGAGATATCAGTGGCTATAGGCGTATACCCTGGGTTGTTTTAAGATACAGTGATGAGAGAAAGGATAAGATGAAAAGATAAACAAGAGTTTTTATAAAAATACATAGGAGAAATCTTGAAATTATACTGGGTGGTGAAGTAAGCAGTGTCCTGCTTTGAAGTAAGCATGTCCTGGTTTGAAGGCTATGGAGAAAGCAATTTTTACTCCTGCTCTGAAAAAGAGAGCAATAGTTTATAGGAAAGCTGGGTTTCTGTTAAAGTATAAATTATTGTGGAAAATATTTAGTAAAGAGGCATTTACAAATCATGGAATAGAATTTAGGAGAGAATCAGATCAGGGTATTTGTGTGGATGAGTGTAGAGGGGAGTATGAGTAAACAGGATATTTGCATTTGGGTCAGGAGAGATGAGTTTAGTTGGTATTCTGGAGGTTGGCAAGCAGAGAACTTAGAATTTAGCTGCTTTCTGTGAGGAGCAAGTCTAATAATCTGCTGTTCAGTGGCAGATTGGCAAGTTTTCAGATCTAGTGGTTTAATGAACTGAAGTGGGCACCAGGTTTCTTTGTGTTGCACAATTCTTGAGGACTAAATGGATTGTTACAAGAAAAGACTATAATATGAAATATGACTTGTTTAGGTGGTATGTTCCCTGCAGGATTTGGAACAGTATAAACTGTTTGGTGTTTTCTTTTGCCTCTAACTGATAATGTATAAAGCAGAAGTAGGTTGAAATAAGCTAGCACTCTCTAAGGTAAAGATCACAGTTAATTTTTATCATATTTTTTCACTGAAGTATTCAAAACCTACTTGTTCAGTGAAATTGCCGTAAAATAGAGCAAAGAACTAAAAGCTTGTTGAAATTGGCTTTATTTTTAATTTTTTCTTAATTGTATGATTTTGTAAATACTATGAATATGTTGCATTGAAATCCACCGTATCTTTGACAAAGCTTAAAAACTGTCACATTATTTGTTAATTTGCATTTTTCAAAGAAATCAGTTTGGATTTGCTCTAGTGTTCTTTGTAGCTTGTTTTATTGTGTGCATTCGTATTGGCTCTCAATTTTTTTTTTCTCTCTCATCTTTGTGTTTAGTTTCAGAAACCACTAATGATTCAGCAATAGATGACGTGGTTGAAAATCATGTTGCAGACCAACTTTCATCAGATATCACACCAAATGCTATGGATACTGAATTTTCAGCATCTTCTCCAGCCAACTTACTAGAACGACCAACCAATCATACAGAGGCTCTTGGTCATGATCATTTAGGAAATAATGACCTTGCTGTAGGTGGATTTTTAGAAAATCATGAGGAGCCAAGAGATAAAGAACAGTGTGCTGAAGAGAATATACCAGCATCTTCCCTCAGTAAAGGAAAGAAATTGATGCATTGCAGAAGCCATGAAGAGGTCAATACTGAACTAAAAGCACAAATAATGAAAGAGATCCGAAAGCCAGGAAGAAGTATGTATAATTTAGAGGCAAATCTCAGATTTAATTTCTGTATATGTCAAAGAAAATGAAAATAAATCAAATTACCCAGTAGTATACATCTGATTCTAGATCAGTTTTGAACAATATCTGAGTTATATAAAATTTGATTCTTTATTGAGCTAACAAAACCCTGAATATCTTCTATTGCCAAGGTACTAGGTATGGAAAGCAGCAAAGAGTGAAAGCCAAAGACTACACAGATAAATTATAATAGTTTCTACCACAACTGGGACCCAGAATCTTGACTATTCTTCTAACCAGCAACTGGAACTTTAATATAGCAGCTAAACCAAAAAGCTTTAGAGAATAATAAATAATTTCATGTCTATAAAGTTCTCATTACAATGTATACTGGTGTGTTTAAGTTTTATATCATGGTAGTGATTAAGAATATATTTAGGCCAAAATAATAAAGTTATGAAAGCTATTATATGAATACAACAAATCTTTGTGGGGAAGAGTTAGTATTATTGAAGATTCAGAAGATGTTAACAGGTCACCTGTTATAATGATACATTGACCAAGTGGGCCAGAAGTGGGTAAGACTCAGTCTCTGGCATTTAGGAGCTTAAAGTCTTTGGCAGAGTTATATGTGAAAATTTAAAATTGAAATAGCACTCCTAGCATGTTTATTTACCCCCTCCCTTCCATTTACCCGCCATATAGTTTAGAATTTAAATTATAACGATAGGTTTTAAAAAGGTCATTTGCCTCTTGTTCAGCGGTACTATCAAAAAGCTCTTTTATTCATTCTTTTATGTTTGGTAATCTAATGGGAGCTTTGACCAAAATAAAAACAAAAACCCATGTTTGACAAGTTTTTTTAATCATTGTTGATATATTTTCTTTCACATACATATGTTAAAATATATTATAAAATAGTTAAAGAATGGTAAAGTTTATATAGAATGTTTTTGTCTTAGTATAGCTTAATATAAAATATTGCAAGAGAAAAATAGTGAATAAGAGTATAAATGAAAGCCACTTAATTTTTTTTCTTTTCTTTGAAGAATATGAAAGAATCTTCACTTTACTGAAGCATGTGCAAGGCAGTTTACAAACAAGACTAATATTTTTACAAAATGTCATTAAAGAAGCATCAAGGTAAACTGTTTTGTACATTATGAAATGCTTATGAGTTTCCAGTTTACATAGGCAGTATTTTAACAGTATCTGTAATGTGATGCACTTACTTCTTTTATACATGCATATGACACACTGAGATGTACATGTACTTTTTTTAGTTTATTGAAAGTCAAAAATTTAAAATAGCCATACATAAATTTTTCAGAAACTATGGACCTATTTTTCCCTGCAAATTACTAGGTACTTTAAGCATTCTTGTTTATCCTTCTCTGTAGCTGTTTGATGTCTCTGTATTTTATAGCCTTTGATTTTTTCTTTATATATTAATATTAATTGATAATTAGATATAACCTAGAAAAGGAATATTTGAATGCAGTTTGTTTTTACATGGAAAGATATATAGTCAAAAGGAACCAGAGTTGGACAAATAGACTTATTATTGTTTCAATAGCAGCATGTACTTTGTTTTGTTTTTGATACTGGGTTTGGAACTCAGAGGCATTCTACCTCCAAGTTTACCCTCAACCTGATTTTGTTATTTTGAAACAGGGTCTCACTAAGTTGCAGAGGGCCTCACCAAGTTGCCAAGGCTGGCTTCGAACCTGTGATTCTCCTCCCAAATTCTCAGCCTCCAAGTACTGGGATTTCAAACATAAGCCACCACGCCTGGCTCTATGGACTTTAGTATAAGGAATGTGGATCAAGGTTATAAATGTAACTATGAAGTATAGCTAATTGGAAGGCATAGTTGTACAAGCTTAAAAACATTTTTTATTCTTCTTTCAAGACTTAAATTTTAGTATTATAAGGAAACTTAGGGTTTTATTCTGACTTTCCAAATGTAAGCATACCTCCCCTTTAATTAGTCTCCTATCTCTTCCATGTGTTTTTTATATATGTGTGTGTGTGTGTGTGTGTGTATATATATATATATATATATATATATATATATATATATATAAATGTTTTAGATAGAGCAGTTAGTTTTTTCTCTTTGGGGGGTTGGTTAGATCATGGGCCACTTTGAAGGTTCAAGATAATAAGGTCGTAACTTTTCATTTAATTTAAAATAATTAATGTATTCTGCTATAACTTTATTCTGCTCTTTGGTGAATTCAAGCATCATCTTGGATTTAGCTGTATTCCTGGCACCTAAACTTCACTTCTGCCACCTTTTAGGAAGTTGTAATATGTGACTATCTGTATTATTTTATAAGTAGAGTAGTAGGAATGGGATGTCCAGCATTTTGAGGATATTCTGAAAAGTGTCAGTCATATTAATATTTAATATAGATGCATGTAATTTTAGTCTACATATATTTATTGCTGAAAATTTTTAAGAATTGCCACTTGAACTGCTTTCTGTATCTTAAGTGATAAGTATCTATTTTTGATTTTCTTGCTTTCAAGTCATAATAGTAGAACACCGTCATTTTTAAATGTAACTGCACAATTTTCATTTCCCCTTCATAATTGTTATACTTTGTTCACACTCTTTTTAACACTTAACTCAGAAATAGCATAAGAAGAAGATACTCCATTAATTGCTTTGTGAGCCCAAATTTTATTGGAGTATTTGGATCCTTGTATATATTAATATTCCCACCATCCCCTTTTTCTTTTTCTCTTTGTTTGTAGAAACAATAACCAACTATAATACTTTTCTGGTATATACAATAATATCTAAATCTTACAGTTTTATATATCATAGAGCGTTGATTTTCCATTTTCATTTCACTTTTAAAAAATGTTCCCCAAAGCAGTTTTTTCTCTTTTTAAATATTATATATATTTAATGTGAAGAGTGCTATTATTTGTTTTGTTTTGTTTTTTTTCAGGTTTAAAAAAAGAATGCTAATAGAACAGCTGGAGAACTTCTTGGATGAAATTCATCGAAGAGCCAATCAAATCAACCATATTAGTAGCAGTTAAAAGAGCCTAGAGCGTGACCACTTGTTCACTGTCTTCTCCAAATACAAAGTAAATACGAGACTGTCGTGATCGTGCATTCATTTTTTGACATGCATTGTTGGCTATTTGAAATACTAAAAGCGAGTCTACAGATCCTTTTTCCATCATTTTACAGTGACCTTTTCTTCATTTTGGTTTATTTTTGTAATGTGAAAAGTATCACTCTAAAAAACATTTTTATTTAACAAACTAAAAATATTCCTCCAGATCTCTTGCTTGTCATTGACTCTTGCGTGTCAATTTCCCTCAGGTTCTATTTTCTTAAACCAACCTTTAAAATTGTCACCTCTGTTAAGGTTGAACTTTGCCAAAAAAAAAAAAAAAAATTTAAAAACTTACTTTGTAATTTTTGGGGAAAAAAAGCACATACATTAAAACTAGGTAATGTTTTGTATATACAGTTATTTTGGATATATTATTGTAAGTTGTACAAATGTATTTTGAAGAATATTTAAGAAAAGCACTTTTGTTATTCCATCAATAAATGCTCTATTTTACTCTTGTGTGGTTTAGGAAATAATCACATTCAAAGTAATCATTTAAAACATCCTAAGACAATGGAATTTTAAAGGCCTTGCTTTTTAGCTTCGGAAAATATACCGAAGTTGAAAATATATGAAGTTGGTATTTGTTAAACCTAACTGTAATTACATGTTACATAGTCTGCATTGCCTTCTTACTGTATGTTTGTAATTGGCCACACCAACATACTCCAGTTTCTGCCTGGATAATGGAATGGGTATGCCCGTGGCAGGTAGGCAGTCTTTAAAAGCTGTTTTAAGAAGCAGGCAGTTTTGGACATTATTGATTCCCTTACCTCCCTTCAACCCCTTTTCCTTTCTCACTAGGATTGTGGATGTCACTAAGTTGAAGTCATTAAGTAGGGAATGGTAAGTTTGGAGTAGACTACATACTCTGAAATGTCCAGCTGCCAACAGTTTGATGCCATGCCAGGCTTAGAAAAGCCCACAATAGATTAGAGGTTTAGAGGGATTTCTTCATTCTGCTCTGCAATTCTCACATTTAAACTGTCAATTTTACTTAGAAGCTAAATGGAAAGGAAACAGATTTAAGATACTTTGCTTGTTTTGCATTATCCGAATTACACAGGATGAGGGAAAACCGGCACTTCATTTTCTACCCTCAATCCAACATGACCTTCTATATCCTTAGGATGAGATTCTATGGCCTGACTCATTCATTATTCATAGATCACTGCTGTGCCTTTTAGTGGTTTGGGGGGTAACCAGTAGAAAATAAGGTTAAAATTTTTAGATGCGGATTAAAAAAGGGCAAAATAAACATATACAATTATAAGTAGAGCATTTTTAGGTTCATAATATTTGAAAATCACGCTCTTATCTTTTTTACACTTTTATCAGAACATTTTTTAAATTTCAAGGGTATAGCAAAATGAAATTGTAACTTTTTATGAAGAAAAGCATATATGAAGCATTCTTGAAATCTGATAATTTAGTCAAGGGGATTTGAAACTCTCCCAATACTGAAGACAAACCCTGTCAAGAAAAAGAAGTATTTAATGTAACATATAGTATTTTCATATGCAGTCTTTGGACCTTTTTTACCTCTACAAAATACCTTCAAATAAAGCGAGATATAATTTAATAGATGGAATTACTAAAGTAATTGCCAACAGTCACATTACTAAATTCAGCAAGAGCTTCACAAAGTCCAGAATGTACTGTGTGATCTTAAATTATATGTATTTAGATTTTCAAATTAATTGAAGGTATTAGATGTCATTCAGATAGAAGCTCATACTTAATGAGAATATATACAAAAAAAGATTGTTCCAACAGTAGCTTTCCTCATCTAAAAGGTCTTGTTTCCATTTCACAAGTTGCTTATGGAATAATAATCCTGTGGACCCTTTGACTTTTAGTACATTATTCAGAATGAACCCTAGGAGAACTTGGAAAGTAGCAGTTTGTTCCATTTCCTGTTTTTGTCCTTTTATCTGTCTGCCATGTTAGGCTCTCATCCCAAAACCTAGTCACAGAGTTTGAAACTCATCAAAACTAAAGCTTAATATCCCATTGTCAGGTTTTTATTTTATTTTTTATTAAAAAAAAAAAAAAAAACTGTGGACATGTTAGTTAACTTAGTAAAATACTTGCTATAGAATTATTTTTGTCAGCAAAGGGGGAAGAATATATCTGGGGTGGGTGGGTTGGGTGTATCTTGTTTTTTAGGCCCTTTAGATAACTCAGTCACCTTTGGTTGGACAAATGATATTCTCTGAAAGGTTAATCTTGAGGTTTTTAGATTGTTTTTCTTAATGTTCCCCTATGTGTTAGTTGATTGATTCATTAGTTGTTCCTATCAGTAAGATTTGTCAGTTTGGAGTACTGAAGACGGACTCATTTCTAATATCTCTTCAATAGCTGTCAGTAGCTACTTTGCCTTATGTGATATGGGCAAGTGCCTCCCTGAAAGAGGAAGATAAATTCACAAAGACTGCATTTCTGTGGCTTCTAGACTGATTTAGGATTAGCCTTTTCTTTTCATTCTAATTCCTAAGGAAGTTCTGAAATCTAATGTTGAAATAGTGGTGTGTCTTTTCCTAGCTCAAGAATTATACATCATTTGTATGCAGTTAAATTCCAAAAACAGTTTCTTTTAACTGCCATTAACCTTTATTGACTATCAGCTTTGGGCAATGGTTTTTCTGTTCAAGTTTAGTCTATTTCTTGGTTTCTTGAGGGAGTAGAACCTGTCATTTTTTTCATCTTCCTTTTTTTTTGACAGGTATCCTTTCTAAAAGAGGGCTCTCTGCTGCCTGTTCTGAGTGATAAGTGACATTTTCATTTAATGACTATGGGGTGGGAAGATTGTGGTGAAATACTAAGTGGATACATTTTGTTGATGAACTTTTCTCCCCAGAAAATCCCCTAATAGATTTTGAGCGAATGGTTATCTTCATCCTTTTTGTCACAAAAATGTTCCTTTGATTTCTAGCGTAAGTTTTGGCAGTGTGCAAATGATTCTCAGATAAAATGATGTTGACAGTATTTCCTTAACAATTTGTGTAAAACTATGCTTAATTTTCATAATTCTAACTTTTGACTTTTTTCTCTCCATAAATAAAAGTAATGCCTGATGTTTAGTTAAAGTAGATCCACCTTTGCTTGATTTTATTAGTCTTGTTCCATCCTATTTCTTTTTAATACACTGTTTAGTTTTGCCAACAACTCTTTACTGAGAATCTCTTCCTTCCGAGGCTGATAAATAATTGTCAGAGGGGGAGGAGGAACATTAAGAGAAGTTTAAAGACTTGATCAATGTGGTTGAAGCTGAAAGGATATCTGCTTGTCTTTCTGATCTGCTGAATAAGGCATTGCCTGTACTTCAGTCTGAATTAAGATTGTATAATGGGACTTAAAAGTACTAAGGCAGTATTTGATTTTTGAGAAGGATAAGCAGGAAAACGGTATAAAAATCTAGATACATTCACCAGAATACTAGAGTTCCTGAGTCACTAGGGGACTTTTCTGATACACTCTAGTGGCCTGAACAAACTATCTTTCCCAATATCGTAAATCTAGGGGACAGTTGGGGGTGGGAGGGAGGCAAGATTTAGAGCTGTAGTTACAACTCAACAGTAAAGCCCTTTATCTAGCAGCTAGTGGTTCCTGGGTTCAATCTCTAGTACTACCAAATAATAATGATAATTTTGTTTAACTTCCATCATTTCTCTTAGGTGCCCCAAAAGTAGAAACTTACTGAATTTTTTTTAAAAACTACTAAACTACAAATGACCTAAGAGAATGGAAAGCCTTCCCCCACCCCCACCCCAAAAAAGGATAATTGTTACTTTGTACTTATGAAATGGTCTCAGCCTATGAGACAGCATCTGGAAAGCTTCTGAAACACCATAGAAACAGCTAGAAGGAATGCTTGTTTTAGGCTGAAGTGAACAATGAGCTCTTGTTGCTAGAGAGATGCTGATAAATATTTAATTATCTGAATTCTATCAAGAAATACTGTGATACCTGTGCTGGGTTCTCTCAGGAAAAAGATGAATGGCCGATCTGCTTTAAAAACAGGAATCCGAGACCTTTTCAGTAACAACAAAGCTGCAGGAAAGAATGAATAGAAGAATCTCATTGAATTTTTTTTATTCATTTGAAGAAAGTCACTATTTAAATTGGATATAAAATCAATTATGTACCTGGATTTTTTTAAAAAATGTACTAAAGACATATCATTTAATGTTATGATAGGGGTGGAAATAGGAAAATTTTTAAAGAGAAAAGATACCACTTAGCTAAGCCTTTCTCTTCAGGAGATTCTATGGGATCGATTCCTTACTGAAGATATTTTTTTTAGAAATTACTTATTACTTGCTTATGGATTGATAGTACAAATCTATTCAAAATGGATTTCCTTTCTCCCATCATTTTTCAAAACTTTAACATCTCTATAAAAAATGCTACTATCACGTCCAGACTTGGATTTTAAATGGAAAGGTGTAGAATGGTGAAGATTAAACAGTACATTTAACAAAGTTGGGGATGGGCAGGCAAGCAGTGTGCTACAGGCCAAACTTGGCTTCCTGCACGTACCTGTGGCTGCCAACGCTGTGGTGCCTTCCTCTGATACCTCCACCTTGGCCTTGTGGATTGCTTCAGAAACGTAAAAACCATCCTGACCTAACCTCAGGAAATGATTAAAATGTGAATTGCGTTATTTACATTTTGTCTCCTGCATTTAGTGTAAGGATTTAAGTACATTTTAAATGAATTGCTTAAAACTTGCAGTATCCAGTGCTGCTTACTGTATAGCTAGAATAAGGTTTAGAAAATTGTCAAGTTTCAGTATTTTATGTAACATTGAAAACCTCAGTTTGTTAAACTTACCTAAGAATTCCACTCCCTCCCCCAAATTAATATTTGGGTACTGTCTCATATTTTCAATAGTTAAGATTTTTAAAAATGACTCCTAGTTAATATTAAAGGTCTTTCCTTCCACCACTATTACTAAAAGTTCAGTACTCATATATGTTAAAAGGCAGATTCTGTAGCCCAGGAATCATTTTCAACAAGCTTCAGAAATGGTTTCCCTTGAATACCTTCTTGAACTGCATTTTAAGAGCCACTTCTATATAACTTTATTTTGCAGTACTGGAGATGGAACTCAGGGCATTTGTTCATGTTAGGCTACTACTGAGCTAAACCCCCAGCCCTAAGAGCAACTTTTAAGTGGTAAAGTTGCAAGTTTGTCTTAAGGGCCTTGAGAAGCATAATTCAGTGTATGAAAAGTGTCAAATGTTGCATAGCTGCATTCTGTGCACCCTGTTTTATCAGTTGTGCAATTAACTCACCTCATGAACTAGAATCTGCAAAGAAAATGGAAGGTTATTCTATGCACTGTTCAGAGACAGAAGCTTAGCGGTGAATAGGACTGTGATAACTAAGAAGAATTGGTGATTTTTCTGACTGAACCATTAGCCATTTTTAAACAATTCTTCAAAGATGGAGTGGTACTTGATGACATCATCATTAGAACCAGAAGAAACTTTAAGAAATTGTTCAGTCCAATTCTTTCATTTTAGAGGGGGCTGTTAAATCATCAGATCACACACCTGATCAGAATTGAAGACGTGCAGGTTTTTGGACTCAAAGCCCGTTTCCATCAAACACACAAACTCACTATCACCTTTTGTAGCTGCATTCTAGTCATCTCTAGCATGCTAACTGAAAGGGATCTGTAGCCTGAGTATTAATTATTTTGATGTATATGTTTCACTTTTTCTTAGACTAAATTGGTTTGCAATAGTCATGAATATACATTAGTGTCATGTGAGAAAACCAGCCCAGAATACAGAATATGCAGCTTCTACCCTCTTGTAATTAAAGTATACACAGGATATTGTAAGTTGGCTACATTTGCTCTAAGGAACAATCATTTTCCAACATCAGGGAAGGGAAAAATCAGTGGAAACTAATTTGGCACCAGTGAAAATCCTGACTTAGCAGTTGATCTTTATCTGCAGGATCTTTGAGGAATGAAAAAAAATCTTGTCATTAACTAGGCCCTCCTACTATGCATTGAGCAAACAGTTGTGCCAAAATTAAAGAGAATTTTTGGGATAAAGAATGATTGACAGTCGTGAGATGGTATTACTATCTCGGTGACTTCACTACTGTTTAGTGTGGTGTCTGACATTTTAAACCATGAAACAAGTAGTTTCATTATGAGACCTCTTAATAGGCTAAAATACAGCAAATGTATGTCTATTTTAGTCTGGGCACCCTGGCATCCTCCCAGTGTGTATGGGTGAAACCTCCCAGAGACCAGTTAAGCTATTTCAATGTTTTAAAATTGGAAGTGAAGAATTTCTTTCAAGTAGCTTTTCTCCCTCACACTACAGGAATGGAATAATTGACGTGTATGTTTGTGTAGCCATAAGGCAAGATGGAGATAAGTTTCCAAATAAGGCATGTTGCCATAAGGCAAGATGGAGATAAGTTTCAATCAAGTAGCTTTTCTCCCTCAGACTTCAGGAATGAAATGATTGACATTTATGTTCATGTAGCCAAAAGCCAAGACCCATAGCCTGTTGATGCGTCAATATCAGCATCTCTTACATTTTATCTCTGGTAGGGGTTGACATTTCAAAAGACCAGTATGTGTGACAAAAATGAGAATTTGGGAGTTATCTGTGAGTTTTCTTTTGCATTACACATTTCTCTTTGCTTACTTTTGTTAAGTAGCTTTTGAAATGTTATGCAACTAATGAATCAACCTAGGAGAAATCAAACATGAAGGGATTTTTCCTTGAAGTTTTGACAGTGCCATTGATGGTCATATAACCTGTTTCTCCCAAATTTGCTCTCGAGTAATTACAGGTGCTATCCCATAATTAAGTGTGGGAGATACGAGTTAAGCCATCTCATGCTTTTGAGAAGGGGGCTTCTTAGATGTGGAATATTTGCAGTAAATATCTATAGGAGGGTCACAATATGTAGTATTTAACCAGGAAACCACCTATACTACCCTCTGCTCTCTAATTTAGTGGATTAGCATTCTGAGAAACATACTTGGAAAACTAGCCCACCATATGCCCATTCTCTCCTGTTACATTTCAATACCCAAAACAAAGGGGTCAGATCTTCCCAACCCTCTTTCTGGCATACTCAACTTCTCTTCCATAACATCATCTACCAGTGCTTACCCTCTTTTTTAGACTTGGTGCTTAAAGACAAAAATGGTGTCTTACTCATTTTAAATACATCTTTGCCCAACTTGCATAATAATGCTTGTTACATATATGGGTTCAGCAAATATTGGATAAATCAGTAATAGATATTCCTCACACTACCCACTTGTTCTATTTCTCTAAGTAGCTGAGGCTGGCCGAGAACCTGGATCCTCCAGTCTCAGTCTCCCAAGTACTGGGAGACTCCCAAGTACAAGTGTGTGCTACCACGCTGAGCCTGTTTCCTCATAAAAGAATTTTCATTAATGTTCTTTCACCTGGTTACACTTATAAGGGGATGTTGAGCCATAAGGGCACAGTACAGAATGGGTCTTTAGTGAGTTTCAGCCAAATGTTTGTTTCAGTTCTTCCAATCCTTGTGTTGGTGGAGATCATTAATCTTCTGTGTATGGTTAGTCATATTCTCAAAAGGTTTAGGAATCTTCATAACATGACATCATGTAAATATGAGACTCATAAAATGCTGATGTATCTACATTTGATCCGTAGGTTCTTATCATGCAGGATAAACATTTGCTGATTCTTTTGCCTTTCCAATTATCATTATTTACTTTTGCAGTTAGTGGCTTTTTCTTTCTCCCAGAGACATAAAGATTTATTTAGGAAAGCAAGAAATACACACTCAAGGGAGAGTGTGGGTCATATCCAGAGTGAGAACAGTGGCTTTTAATAAAAAGATTTTGTCAGAACTTGCTTCTAGCTTATCTTTCTCATCTTCTGGTTACTTAGTTGCTGAGAGATGGAGCATGCATGTGTGCCTGTGTGTGAATGTCACATAGCACCCAGCACAGGATATAGAGAAACAGTGCTAAGAATTTGAGATGGCTGCTGAACCTAGGCTGTGGTTAGTTGCTTCCTCTATTTTTCCAACCCTCTAGCTCCCTCACCCCTTTCTGTGCAGCTCTGACCAGACAGCTAGTGTGCATATGTTGACCTATGTACTCTGGATGGTTTTCTCATTTAAGTTATAGTCATTGAGAGCTTGTACTGAGCAGAGATTGAAAATAATTACTCACCGTTTCTTTAGAGTTTCGACTTTGTGTACAAGATTCCTGGACAAAGGGGCATGGATCCGTATGGAAACCCACTGATTCTGAAGGAAGGGCTCAGGAAGAGTCTACTTTGTCTCTTTAGTATGAGACAGGATTATTCTTAAAAGCTTCATAATAGCTAGTGTCAAGGATGTCTGGGGTGTGTGTGTTGAGGGGGGGGGTGATTATACCCTGGGTTTAGTTGAGCCTTGAAATGATACTGAGTTCTTCAAACAGCAAAAAAGGACTTGATACCAACAGGAGTAAGAGAAATGACTTTTAGATGGGGAAGAACTTGAGTAAAATGATCCTGGATTTTGCAACCAAATGGAAGAGGAAGGCAGAATGTTCCCTATGGTTTCATCAATAGCACAAAACTGCTTGGTGACCCCCTGTTAATTGAAGGAAGACCAGCATTCTCCAATCACATCTTCTGTGGTAAACCCTTTGGTATGCTGTACTATATGTTAAATCATTTTCACAATTAAGAAGTGAGGTGGGTGCTGGCCATCCCTATTTTAGAAAACCTTGGTGGCCCCATCTCAAGAATAAAGCCAGAAGCCCATTTGGGCACAGATGTGACTAGTCTCTTCATTATGTTTAAAGAAGGGCGCTGGAAAGCAATACTTTAGTTGGCAAACTTTTTCTCTAAAGAGACAGATATTAGCATTTTAGCTATTGCCAGCCTTGTGGTGTTTATCCCAATGATTCAACTCCACCTTTGTAGCAGGAAAGCAACTATAGATTATTTGTAAATCAATGGGAGTGGCTGTGGTTCAGTAATACTTTATGATGGTCCATTGTTTGCTGACTTCTGTTCTAGCACAAAACTTTATGGGAAAAGGTTATAGTCTGGTTTCTCTTGTCAGTA
Organism: Graphiurus murinus; assembly: GCA_004027655.1. Classification (NCBI taxonomy): domain Eukaryota; kingdom Metazoa; phylum Chordata; class Mammalia; order Rodentia; family Gliridae; genus Graphiurus; species Graphiurus murinus. The sequence continues at coordinate 186,238 of PVLC010000348.1, read as the reverse complement.
GGAAATGTGGATATAAGCTTCACTTTTGACACATGGAAACTGCTTAGATAATTGTTAAATGAGCCAGGTCCATGAGCCTATATTTCTGTTGATTTGAACAGGTATAAGTAGACTTGAACTACTTAAAAAAAAAGTAAGGTATCCAAACATTTTTAAGACTAGGTGACTTGTCAGAGGAACTTATGGACCTTGGATGTCTTCCAATAGGGGGACTGCAAGATGTGTGTTAAGATCAGTCCCATTTGAGGATGTAGGATTGATGGCATTTTAGGATGTTCTAGGACATAAAGGGAGAATTACAAAAGAACAAGTAGTATGCTATAGTGATGAATATAGCCGTGTGGAAGCAAAGATAAATAAAATGGCCATTTTGGGGGGAGGGGGTATGTTGGGGATTGAACCCAGGGCAAAAACATTTTGAGCTTGGATGATGAAAAGAATAGAATTGCTATCAGCAACAGAGATGCCATAGCTGAGCTGTGGAGTCTCAAGAAGAGAGCATGATTGGGTTTGGCATATTAATGAAAGTAGAATGCCTCTAATGCAACCCTTGCTGTTCCCTCATCCTCCGTCTTTTCACTGGAGTATTTTTCCTTTCCCTATAGATCAGATTATGCCCATGTCACTAAGGAAAACAATATTGTCTTGGAAATTGTGTCCAAACTTGACTATTGCTTTGCTATCGCCTTGCATGTTTAGGCAAGTTTTGTTTTGTTTTTTGTTTGTTTGGTTGTTTTTTTAAGTGCTGGGGATTAAACCAAGGCCTAGTATGCTAGGCAAAGGTTCTACCACAGAGATACACCTCCAAACTCGAGGTGGCAGACTTTTAACACTCTAGGAGAAGAGTTTTTGTTTGTTTCTTTCTTTGTTTTTTGATGAAACACTTGGTTTGTTTGGTCACATCTCAAGCCCAAGCCATGTCTGTCTTATAGATCAGACTCCCATTATTTTCTGTGATGACTTAAGAAGGAAGACTGTAAACAAAGCTTTAGGAAGCTTCTCTGTTATGATGGTCGAACATTCAAAAGCATGATTTTTAAGTTCCTCCATTAAGGGGGGAAATTCAAGACCAATAAGAATGCCTGCTACAGTGTCATTCCCACCCATGATTTGCTATTCAGAGTAGAAACAAACCTAGGTCTTTGAGTTGGTGATAGTTTAGCCAGTGGTCTCCTGAGAAGATTCTGGAATGTAGGTTCCACTCCCTTTTTATGTTTCATGTAAGTTCAGATCACAAGCAAACATCGGCTTTATTGATGTTTGCTTGTGATCAACACTGGTCAAAGAAATTCAATGCAGATGCTTGAAAGAACATTTATGGCAAGGTTACAAGAGCATGGGTAATTTGAGGAAAGGAAATTGGGTAAATAAGTTCAAGCTTAGCTCCTTAGAAAAGGACTGAGGAGTACAGGGAATGAGAACGGGAGAGGAGGTAGAAAGAGAGGGTACCCGAAGCTGGTGTGCCAGCACCTGTGCAGCCCTGGTAATAACCAGCAGAGTGAGGTGAGCTGCTGTGTCCCAGCACTGTCCTAATTGTGAATGCAGTCTCCAGAGACCGTGCCTGAAGTCTCCCCCACCAAGTCTAACCCAAATTTGGCTGTTACCAAAAGCAACACATTCTCCTATGAAGCAAAGACTTTATTCTTTTACATAATGTTTGACTGTTCAACACTGAGGACTCTGTGGAAAGAACGAAGACCCCTTAATCAGAGCATAAAATTGTCCCAAGTGCCAAAAATCTTGGAAGAATTGCTGTTACCTGAAATTCCTTTCAAGTTAGCTTTGAGTGGATCAAAAAGATCGGTGACTCCCCAGGAACAGAAAATGCTCTTTAAGTCGAATTGATTCTGGATCCTAAATCTAAAACAAATAAACAAAAAGCAAATCATCGATTTTCATTTAGAAATTCCCAATCAATATACTTTCATATATACCACGTGAAGTCCAAAGTTCTAACTTGGAAGTTGGGTCCCGGCCATATCTTTTGTTGCTCCTTCCCATAAGCACTACCTCTCAACCAATTCTAACCACTCGTAGCTCTTTCCCCCCGGAACACCTTTGCCCACGCTGTTCATTCCTCATCCCCTTTTCCCTTGATTGCCTTTTAATGGTTATCTATCCATTTCTTATCTGTTACTCCTCTCCAGCTATTTTGCAGCTTTTGGTTCTTAAAGCCTCATTAACATTCCTTCTACTCATTTGATGTATAGAACGTTCTGCTTCCTATTACCATTCTTTATGGTATTGTAAACTACCTGAGAAGAGAGGTTATCCAAGTTATTTTTTATTTCTTAGTAATAATTAATATAAATTGTGCTGGGCACTGAAAGCTTTATATGAATGATCTCATTCCGTCTTCACATAACTACATTATTATCCTCATATTACAGATGGAAAAATTGAGGCTTAAAGAGTTTAGGAAACCTGCCTGAGCTGACCTAACGAGTACATTGGGGACCCCAAATCAAAGCAAGACTGAGTGAGTGCTGAGTCCAGTCTCTGATCATCTGTACTTTGCCACCTACCATCTTAGGTGGCATCTCGTGCATAGGTGCGGAAAAGAAGTTGTTGGCAAATTGACAGTTACTATGTTTATATTAAGAAATATTTTCATGTTTGCCGTGCGCAGTGTGTACCTTTCGTGCACAGCAGTGAAGGAACATGACCTTGGTTTTCCTAGTAAGCCCATGTGAGCAGAAAATATCAGTGCATCAACTTTATTACTCCAAGGGCAAGACATTTAAAAATTTACTTCTGGAGGATCCTTTAAATGGGCTGCAGATACTACTTTTCTTTGAAAATAAAGTTTGAAGTGGAATTTTTTTTTTTTTTTTTCCGGTACTGGAGATTGAACTCAGGAGCATTCTACCTCCGAGCTATACCCCCAGCCCTATTTTTTATTCTTTATTTTGAAACCGAGTTTCACTAAGTTGTGGAGGGCCTCACTAGGTAGCTGAGGCTGGCCTCGAACCCGGATCCTCTGGTCTCAGCCTTCTGAATGCTGGGATTACAAGAGTGCGCCACCATGCTCGGCTCTTGAAGTGGAATTTAAATGGTCAGTTTGCAGAATTTGCTGGAGAGTAAAAATCCTGACAGGACCATTTAATATCAAAGGTTTTCTTTTATTTATCTATCTATTTATCTATCTATTTATTTATTTATTTATTTATTTTCGGTATTGGGGATGGAACCTGGGAGCTTTCTACCTTCAAGCTACAGCCCCAACCCTATTTTTTATTCTTTATTTTGAAACAGGGTCTCACTAAGTTGCAGAGGGCTTCACTAAGCAGCTAAGGCTAGCCAAGAACCCAGATCCTCCAGTGTCAGCTTCTCATTGCTATACAAGACAATGTGACTAATATTTTAAGGAAAAGTATCAGACTTTCTCAGAAAAGCATCTTTTGGACTTTCAGAATAGTTTCCAAAAGAAAGGCATATGTTTTCTCCAAAGTATGCCAACATGTTTCAAAAAAGGTTGGGACCACCTCTTCTGAAATTTTCTTAACTTCTGAAAGTATTCTTTTTGAAAAGTAAATGCTGAACATAGTGAATAAGAGGATGAATTTGAGAATCCAATGCCTGGGTTTGAGTCCTGGTTCAACTTCTTACTAACTGAAGAACTAGTTACTTTTTCTCTGGGGCAAGTTAATCTCTCTCTCTCTCTCTCTCTCTCTCTCTCTCTCTCTCTCTCTCTCTCTCTCTCTCTCTCTTTCTCTCTTGCTCTCTCTCTCTCTCTTTCTCCCTTCCTCCCTTCCTCCCTCCCTCCCCTGTACTAGAAATTGAACTCGGGCATTCTACCTCCAAGAAACATTCTAAGCCTTTTTTATTTTTCAATCTTGAAACAGGGTGTCTCTAGATTGCTAAGAGTCTCTTTATTACTTGTCGCGCACTTGCATCTGACCAGCAGACAAAAGCACTCAACAACCAGGTTCCTTCTGTGCAAAGCTTTAATCAGGATTCTCTTGATTCACATAATCTTGATGCAGTGTCTGGCCCCGAGTTTCCGGTAACCCAGGTTTTTATACCTCTTTCTGACCAATCAGGTTGCGACTCGTTCCCTCATGCCAATAGGTCAGGACACATCACCTGATCTTACTCTGATGCTGTACTGCATGCTATTTCCTTAAAAGGAGTTGTTTACAGCACTGAGGCTCCTTCCGCTAGGCGCCATGATAGGGAGCGGCTGCGCCGCACCTCCCCACAATTACTGAGGCTGGTCTTGAACTTGTGAGCTTCCTGTCTTATGTCTTAGCTTCCCAAGTACTGGAATTACAGGCGTGTGCCACTATGCCTGGCTACTTTGCCTTTCTTTGCCTCAATGTTCTCTCTCTGAAATGAGCATAATAGTAGTGCTTGTCTGTAGGGTTATGAAGATGTAATCCTTGTAGAATGTTCAGAACAATGGCCAGCATAACCCATGCACTGATTGCTACCAGTGTGGTTTTATTGCTGTCTCTCAAAGATATTGAGAAAAGAGTTAAGATCTGTTTGAAACCAAGAATGGTGATTATGATGGGTGATAGACTGAATAGTATCATTTTCAGTCAACTAAAAAGAGCAGTAAAAATGAGGTACAATTATAAAAGAATAGAGTGACTTTCTTGGATGGCCATAAAGGTAGATCAAGAAGAAATACTATAACAATAGCTTGAGTAAGAGAAAAACCAGAAAATACCCTTTACCAAAACTAGACAAAGAATATCACAAGAAAGCAACAGACCAATATCTCTTATGAATATAGTTGCAAAATCATGAACAAAATACTAGCAAGTTGAATCTATAAATCCCACCACAACCAAATGGAATCTATCCCATGAATGTGAGGTATGTTCAGTGTATGAAAATCAATTAAGATAACACTCTATGATGATAGAATAAAGGACAGAAATCACAGGACCATCTCAAGAGATGCAAGAAAAAAAAAAAAAAACTAAACAAAATTCAACACCTTTTCACAATTAAAAATTTAAAAAAATTAAATATCAACCAACTTGGGATATGAAGAATGACATCTACAAAAACAACAACAACACCAAAAACACCCCTTAGCATCATACTTTAGAATGAAAGACTGAACTCTTTCCAATAAGACCAGAAACAAGGATGTTCATGTTCAGTGCCTCTATTTCACATTGTACAGGAGGGTAGGCAGAACAATGAATGAGAAAGAAATAGAAGGCATCTGGATTAGAAATATATCTGTCTCTATTTTTTTTTTTTTTTTTTTTTTTT
>PVLC010000348.1:160641-180906 GCA_004027655.1 Graphiurus murinus | reverse complement strand
ACAAGCGTGCACCACCACGCCCGGCTATATCTGTCTCTATTCACAGATAATTTATATATAGAAAATCCCAAAGAGTCCACCAAAAAATCAATTAGAGCTAATAAATGATTTTGTCAAGGTGGCAGGACATAAAAATCAAAATATAAAAATCAATTGTGTTTCTAGACACTAGCAATAAACAATGTGAAAATCAAATGGAAAAACAATTCTATTTACCATAGTATCAGAAGGAATAAAATATCTAGAAATAAATTTAACAATAGAAGTGTAAGACTTGCACACTGAAAACTATAAAACTTTGTTGTAAGAAACAAGAACCTAAATGAAAGACATCTTGAGTTCCTAGCTTAAGACAATTATGTTATCAGAAAGCAATACCGCTAAATTGATCTATAATTCAGCACAGTCATGCCTAAATTTCACTTGCCTTTTTGGTAGAAATTGATAATATGATCCTAAAATTCATATGGAAATGCAAGGGGCCAAGAACAGCTAAACAATTTTGAAAAAGAACAAAGTTGAAGGACAAACACTTACTGATTTCTAAACTTTCTACAAAGCTGTAGTAATCAAAACCATAAGGTAATGGCAAAAAACAGACATATATACCTGCAGAATAAAACTGAGAGACTAGAAGTAAAATCATACATTTGCCAATTGATTCTGACAATGGTGCCAAGAAAGAATAGTCTTTCCTCAAATGATTTTGGGACAAATGGATAGCTACATGCAAATGAATGCAGTTGGACCTCTACCTCAGACCATATGCAGCTGACCCTTGAACAACATGGATTTGACGGCAGAGGTCCACTTATATGAAAAGAAAAATTTTTTTTGAGATTTGCAACAATTAAACTCTCAGACAAAACTTGTAGCCTAGAAATATAAAAAAAATAAGAAAAAGTTATGTCATGAATGCATAAAATATATGTAGATGATAGTTCATTTTAACATTTACTATCATGAGATAGGCACAAACTATTATAGAAAGTTAAAACTTATACACATAAGTCAAAACTTGTGCATGCATTACAAACCACTGTGCATGGTGCCATTTGCAGTCAAGATAAATGTAAACAAATGTAAAAATGGATTATAAACCATAACTGCATAAAAGTAATGTGGTCCATGCTACACCACTGTGATACTTTCGTACCCAGCTCCTATTGCTATTGCAGTGAGCTCCAGTGTTGTATCTGCTTAAATGAGGCTGATCAGCGCTTTAGGAGTTGTTCATCTCTTAGTATATTGTGTGTCGCAGTGAAGAGTGATCTCTAGCATAGTTTTCACTGCAATAATGCATATAACATACACTATATGTGTGATTTGACTCTATGTTATTGGTAAATCTTCTGGTCAACAGCAGAATATTAACTATTAAGTTTTGGGGGAGTCAAAATTATATACAGATTTTCTGCTGCCAGAAGGTCGGTTCCCCTAACTTCCACGTTGTTAAAAGGCCAACTGCACAATAATCAATTCAAAATGGATCAAAAACCTAGATTTAAGAGGTAAACCTATAAAGCTCTTAGAAAAAAGCATAAACATAAATCTTTTGTGACCTTGGTTATCAATGGCTTTTTAGATATGACATCAGAAGCACAAGAAAGAAAAGCAAAATGTATAAATTTTGCCAAATAAGCTTTGCCAAAATTAACAACTGTTGTGGATCCAGAAAGTGAAAAAACAACCTACAGAATGGAAGAAAATATTTATAAATCATCTATCTGATAAAAGGCTAATATCCAGAATATATAAAACACTATTACAATAACAAAAAGACAACCAATATAAAAATGGGCAAATAATCGGGATAGATATTTCACAAATGGATATATAAACAACCAACAAGCACATGAAAAGATGCTTTACATCATTAACCATTAGGGAAGCAGAAGTGAAAGCCACAATGAAATACTACTTCCTATCAACTAAGATGGCTATAATAAAAAAGATAGATAATGACCAATGTTGACAAGGGTGTGGAGAAATTGAAACCCACTCACATAGCTTGTGGGAACGTAAAATGGTGTAGCCACTGGGAAGACATGCTGGCAGTTCCTCAAAATGTAAAATGTAGAGGAAAAGCAGGGTGTAGTGGTACATGCTTGTAATCCCAGTACCTGGGAGGCTGAGACAGAAGGATCAAAGGTTCAAGGACAGCCTTGGCAAGTAGTGAGACTTGCATCAACCTAGCGAGACCCTGTTTCCAAATAAAAATAAAATAGGCCTGGGCATGTAGCCTGGAGGTAGAATGCCCCTGGGCTCGATCCCCAGTGCCACCCCCTCAAAAAAGTGTGGAGTTACTACATGACCCAATAGTTCCATTTCTAGATGTACATCCAAGATACTTGAAAATAAGTATCCACACAAAATACATGCATATGAAGTGCTTACAGTAGTCAAAAAGTAGAAATAAACAAAAAAGTGTTTTGGCACTCAAATATTTAGAAGTTAATGAATGGATAAACAAAATGTAGTATTCATACAATATCATTCAGCTATCGATTCATGGTACAATAAGGATAAGCTTTAAAAAGTTTATGCTTAGTGAAAGCCATACATAAAAGGCTATGTATTGTATGATTAAATTTACGTGAAATGTCCACAAATGGCAAATCCATAGAGAGAGTAGATTGGTAGTTGCTAGGGGCTGGTAGGAGAGGGAATGAGGATGGAGTTGGGTGTATAAAGTAGGGGTATGGGCAGGTTCTTTTTTCTTTCTCTTTTTTGGTACTGGGACTCGAACCCAGGGGCCTTCTGCCAGCTCTTTTTATTTTTTATTTTGAAATGGTCTTGCTAAGTTGCTGAGGCTGGCCTCAAACTTGTGATCCTCCTATCTCAGCCTTCCAAGTACTGGAATTAAAAATGTGCACCATCACACCCAGCTTGAATGAATGATCTAAGAGAACTAGGGGTAAATTCTTACCCAAAATCTGACTGTCTCTGCCACGGTCCAAAGTATATATCTAAATCTAGACCTAAAACAATTTTTAGTTATTTTTGGTTTATTCTCTAAAGGGTTTAAAGGAAGCTCTCGCTCTCGCTTTTTAAAAATGAGTTAGTTTGGCTTGTGAAATGGCCTCACTTTCCCCAAAACTTCTATCCATCTTGAACAGGAGGCTTGATAGCCTCAGGAAGCTGTAACAAACTCTATTAGAATGAGGTCAAGTGTTAACTGGTAGCTGATTCACTGAGATTCCTGCCTTCCCTCCAATCTCTCCCCTCTTTCCCACCCTCTAGTGGTTTTTAGCATCATTGCTGGAAAGGTTGAGACTTTCAAAGGCAGAATCAGAAGACAGTGGAGAGTTCTCGAAGGAACTGGGCATTTTGATGGCTTGCAGAGTCTTGGATCTGGCCTGGGAATTCAGTGGGTCAGGAATTCTCTCTGTCCTGGGAGCCAGGGGGACCAAACAGTGCCAGACCCTGGGAGGAGACAGTGGAGAGTTCTCGATGGAGCTGGGCATTTCCCTGAGGGCTCTTCCTTACATAGACTGCTCCAGGATGAAGCAACTATCTGTTTCCTAAATCCAAAATGATTGTGGCACATCCCTGCAGCAACCTGCATTTTCTGTCTACATTAGATGGTGAGAACTCCGTTTCCTCCCTCTGCTGAGTTTCTCTAGGATATAAAAGATCAAAACTGCTTCTGCTGCATGCCACAGAGATCTGTTGAAATTCCCAGGCTTGGGGCTTAGGTTTGGGGGTCTGAATATTTGGTTTTGAGAGACAGACTTTATCTTAGATTGAGTTCAGTTCACCTTCTGCCCTGGGCTCTGACCAATCCCACTTTAGCCCTTGGCCCTAACTCCCTGGGTCTGCCCTTTGTATGTTTTTGTTCCAGCACATGGATTTATTTTTAACTGCTTCAGGGAGCACTGCCAAGGCCTCCATCCTGGCCTGCGAGAGTACCGGCTGTGGAGTGAGGGCAAGGTGGCCAGTGGATAGGGGCGTGAAGAATCCACACACTGCAGAAGAGCCTTGGATGGCATCCTGCCCTGGCTGCTGGTCTACAAATTTATTACAAATTCACTCTGATTTCCAATGCACCAGGCAAGCTTTTTACTTAAGTCCTAGGCAGGATCCCTTTATAAAGTAACAAATTTTGCTAATGTCATGTTTTGGAAAAGCAAAATCTCCTTCCATCATCTAACTTTTGGAAATTTGTATGTGTACCTATTGGATATTTTCCAAGGAGGTTGAGTCCCTCGCTCTAGAACAAATGAGAACTTCTCGCACAGAGACTTCAAGTCTCAAATTTTTATGCCTTAATTTGGCTTCTGATCAGAATTCTATCTCTATTTGTTCAGTTATATAAGCCATCTTGCCTTTTTGGTTTTGGAAAAATGATAGTTATATTACTCTTAGGATACCATAAGAGTTGGGGCACATTCTTACAAGGGAACCCCACTGGGCTTCCTCCCTGCCCTGAGAGCCGATTGTGGCATGAAGCTGGAGCAGTGTACATGGGGGCTCCAGTCGGCCCAGGGAAGGCAGAGTATCTGGCCTTGGGGAGGCCCCAGGAGCTTAGTTCATTCAGTCTGTGCCGTGAGCTGGTCAGCAGTGACTCTGAAATGGACTTAAGCTCTAGGATCCCTTGCTGTTGGCCTAAGCTCTAGTAATGGATCAGACAAGCCAGCCCGGTGGGGAAAGACAGATGCTATACTCAGACCTCATGGCTCTAAATCCAGGCCCCATGACTGCTGACTGCAAAATACCTTGTAAGGGGGCTGCAGACACTTACCTGGGGAGGAACACGTCCATCCTGGCTCTTCTCAGCCTGGTGGCCCACAGGTGGATGACTCTGGCTGTGAGGTATGGCTCAAGGAGGCTCAGGGGGGTGTCCTTGTCACGGGGCAGAACCAGGAACAGGCTCGCCATGTTTTCCAGGTAAGGCAGCTCGAGCACCCCCACCTGATGGCCTGCAAAGTCCTGGAACTGGCCTGGGGAGTCAGCAGGTTAGGAATTAGCTCTGTCCCAGGAGCCAGGGAGACTGAACAGCGCGAGACCCTGGGAGGAGGCAGGCTTACAGGACTCGAAATGGTAAAGCAGGGTATGTGCCTCCCTCTCATGGAGCAGTCGAGGCCATAGATCATTGGCTGACACACTCCCTTTACTGATCCTAAGGTGGAGTCTCTTAATCACCCTCATGGGGCCTGAATCAGAGGGCCTGCAGTGGCTGGGCACAATAAGGACCATGCCGGTGGAGAACCACATATCCTGTCTCAGTGGGGCAGACCTGGTCTATGGGAACCCAGGCCTTGTGTGCCAGCTCTCCTTATTTTTCAATAAAAAACTCTAAGCTGGGTATAGTGGTACATGCTGGTAATCCCAGTACTTGGGAGGCTGAGACAGGAGGATAACAGGTTCAAGGACAGCCCCAGCAACTTAGTGAGACTCACCAACCTAGCAAGACCCTGTTTCAAAACAAAAAAATAAAAAGGACTGGGAGCATAGCTCAGAGGTAAAATGCCGCTGTTCAACCCCCAGTACCACTTCCCCCCAAAAAATGTGTTTTTAAAAAAAACTCTAAATCCAGGTTTCTTATGAGATTTCCCAACTTTCAAACACTACACAGACCCAACAGAACATTAGTCCATACTTGATTGGTCCTGGAGACTAATGAATTATAAATCTGTCACCCAAACAAATGGGTCTCCAAAGGACCTCTGGGAGCTCATGGGCAAGGAAAACTGCTGGCTGAGGACAAGTCTGGGCCACCAGGCAGAGCATGACCTTAGAAGGGTGTGATGGGACAGGTGACAGCAGACACAGATGGCTAGTAATGGGGAGACCCACCAAGAGTTGCAAGTGAAAATTCAGGGGAGGGATGGCAGTGGAGGATGGCAAGGTCGAGGCCCTACCCTGTGCCAGGCAGCAGCAAGAGCTGCCAGCCACTAAGGCAGAATCTTAGGCAAAGATAAGGATATAGTTCCTACCGCATAGCTCACCTATTTTATAGAGACCTATTCAGCGACTGTTCTGCACCAGCCACGATGCACTGCGCAGCGTGTCCTGGGAAGGACAGAGGCACGTGGAGCCTGCGGGCTATCACCCAGCCCACGGCAGTAACAAAAAATATACCCAGAACAAGAACGATGCTGAATTGTCCTTGCATATTTACTTAGTTGATAGACACCCTTCAGTTCTCATTTTACTTGACCTCCACGAATAAGTATTGTTTGAATAAACAAACAAGCACATTTCTTCAGCCCTCACTATATGCCTGCATGGAATCAGAGCAGGACTACTAAACTAGCTTTCTAAATGCTAGAGTTCTCAAGATGCTGATTGAAGTCTCACTGGCTCTTAAGAACATAATGAGCCCTGCGGCTGCAGGGGCTGAGCCCTGGGAGAGCTGAGAACTGGCTGCGGGAGGAGGGGCTTGGAGGGGGAGACGGGTGGGGCTGCTGGAGTCCGTGGCACAGAACGGCATGCTGGGACAGGGACCACCAGGCATGCATGTCCACCGGACCAGGATGAGTGACTGCCAGGCAGGCAGGGTGGCGGCACACAGAAGTGACTGCATTTCAGGACCAGTGGGACCTTTAGCCTGGGGGGCTTTGAAGAGCTTTTTGGACTCAACTCAATCCTCATCCTGAGGCACCCACTATATCTCGGCACCTCCTTCCTCCCCTTCCCCCTGGAAAGGCAGTCTGATCCAAACATTTTTTATTTCATAGTAAATCCCTTCTAACTAAGTGCAAGAGGAAGGGTAGAGCGTGAGATTGGGTTCTCTCCACCTCTGCATTCTCATGCCTCGTCAGCACAGTGGTCCACAAGCCCCTCTCTAAATCTCCTACCACTCTGGGCTTTCCTTTGCCCAAACCCATGGCCCACAGGATGGAACTGCAAGGAAACACATCTTATTCCCGATCCTGGAAGAGCAGAGGCCAGGCCTCCCCTCTGCTGCCACCCACCCGGACTTCCTCCCACTTCAGACAGCCCAGGGGAAGGGGCTCACCGTAGTTGACCTCAGCCATTTGGTGCATCATGGGGACCTGGAGGGTGAGGCCTTGGGTGCAGGTGAAAGGAAGGGACTGTGAGCCGGTGGAGGAGAACCTCCTCTGCCAAGTGCTCTGGAAGGTCATGGTGCTCAGGAGTGCCAGCTGAGCAGATGCTGTGCTGACCTGCTGCCACGGGGGGCGGCCCAGGCCCTCACCTACAGTGGGGTGAAGGAATGCAGTATGATTTAAGTGAATACAATATGTGTGTGGACGAGGAGTACAGAGCTAAAGTGCCAAGCCAAGGTCTTTTTTGATAATGTGGTATTTTTGTCTCTCTCATGTCTCTGTATCTCTTGTTCTCTCTCTCTCTCTCTCTTTCTCTCTCTCTTTCTCTCTCTCTCTCTCTCTCTCTCTCTCTCTCTCTCTCTCTCTCATGTTCATAGTTAGGTTATTTATAAGTCTTTCTTCAATAAAAGTGAGCTAAACATCTTATTGTATATATATGTTTTTTCTTTTGAATTATTTCCTTACCCCAAATTCCCAAGAAACCACCTTTTGGGCTTCTGCTACATTTTGCTCTCGTGGGGTTAATTATAAATTAACTGAGAGCAGAGCTCAGTGGGAACTCACCTGGGGGACAGTGTAATGGGACAAAAGCCTGCAGGGTGTGTCCTGAGCACTTTTCTGTGTGTTTGTGTGCAGCCCTGCGACCTTCATGTCGTGGAGTGGTGTGGTGTTCGTTTACCTGTGGTCCAGCTAGACGTCCCTTCACTGGCCTGAATTATGGTGCTGTCAGGCTCACTGAGGTCAGCTGTCTCCAGGCTGCTGTTGGCCCACTGGGAGACCTGCTCCACAAAGCAGGGGGACAGTGGTGTCCCCACTTGCACGAAAAGGGTACAGGCGAGCTCCATCTCAGTACCTTGGCTGGAGTTGCGGAGTGTGGCATAAGCACTGTGCAAGAAATCTCTTACCCTTGGGTCTGTGAAAAAGGAGTTCGGTAATTCAGTAATGGTGACTGTAAGTAAGGGGTTAGCACAGTACCCATCTGCACATTGCAATGAGACAGGACCCACCCCAGCAATGCCTTCTGCTTTCATGAGATGCATCCCCATAAACAATGCATTTGGAAAAGTCACAGCTAACACTGCTCAGGGATCAGCCTGGACCCACATATTCAAAGTTAGGAAGAAATCCTGCTAGATCTGAAAGAAATCCAGCTGCACTGAAATCCTCCAATATCCTGTAGGTGATAGAAGCTATTCCTTCCTAACTTCCCGAATCAGGAACATTGATGAGTACTGGAGTAGAGATTCTAGAGCTGGAAAAATGGAGGTCCAGAGTGCCAGGTGATGGGCTTTCAAACATTTACAAAGCCCAGGGATTGATGTGCAATGTCCCAGGGAACAGTGATGTGCAGTGGCCAGGATGTTGTGTTGTCAATATCCCTTGTCTGGGCCTCCTCTCCATGCTTACAACTGCACATGAGTCGAGTCATAGGCATGGACAGAAGGCCTCAGATAAGGGTGCCCCTTTTAATGTGAGAAATAGAGAAAGATAAGAACTCCTCTACTCCCCATCTCCCTACAACCAGGAGACTCCTGGTGTTATTAAGGGCAGCAAGGACCTGCAAGAGCAATGAGGAAATAAGCATTTGAGAGAGCGGCTGGGTTCCATCTTCTTGGCAGGAAACTGGACTTCTATTTATTTGCTATTTACACAGGAGATTGCTTCCTTCCCTCCATAACCAATAACGGATTTTGTTTTTGTGCTATTATTTGCAAGCTACAACTTCTAGACTCCCCTAGGCATCCTGTATCTGGAACAAGGCCTTTGCCGCACCAGTGAGTCTAGACACAGTCAGTGACCCCAAGCTTCCTGACCCATGCAAGCTGGGTATGCCCAGAAGTAAGCCTTGGTGCTGTGTGGGATGCCTGTAGGACACCTCCATCTTGTCCTCCCCACTCCTCCTCCCTCTCAGGCACAGCCCTGAAACTGATCACAAACTCCCTGTGCAACACAAACTACAAGAACCTTTTTTTTTTTTTTTTTTGCGGTACTGGGGATTGAACTCAGGTGCATTCTACCTCCGAGCTACACCCCCAGCCCTATTTTTTTTATTCTTTATTTTGAAACCGAGTCTCACTAAGTTGCAGAGTGCCTCACTAGGTAGCTGAGGCTGGCCGCGAACCTGGATCCTCCGGTCTCAGCCTCCCGAATGCTGGGATTACAAGTGTGCGCCACCACGCCCAGCTCAAGAACCATTTTTTTTAATGCTAATATTTTAATTGCCAGAGAACTCAAAGAGGGTTTATATTGCTCTGCAATGGGTTGTGTTGGGCTGATAGGATGATGAAGACAACTCTGGTGAGAAATAGAAAGGCCCAGGTGCTTATATACTCATGCAGCTGTTCTGTAGCTTAGAGTGCGGCCAAGGAACTGTGAAAGAACAGAAGATCTGGAGTCAGAAAATCTAGGACTCAAATCCTGGTTCTGTCACTTGCCCATCGGGTGAGCCAAGTTTTGCCAAGTCATTCACTTCTTTTCTTACTTGTAAAATAAGAATATTAACAGAAGCTTAGGAATTGAATATGATTTCTGTAAGGAATGAATGATATAAGGATTATAAAAGTAAACTCCATGGGGGTCAGAATTCCTACCACCTTCATCTCTGAGACCTCTGTTCCTAGTACAGTTCTTGTGCTTAATAGAAAGCATTGAAGTGGTCTTTATTTACTTGGAAGGAAAGTGAAGATCTCAAGAAGTTGGGACATTGGGAAACTAAGGGTTTCATGTAGTGAAAATAGCTTCCTGCTTGGAGAAATTTCTGGGGTCTGTTCTGAATCTCACATTGTGCTTCAAGACTAGCAGATGGGACCCTGGCAAAGATCCAGGTTGTCACATAATGTCTGGACACAGCAAGAAGACAATGTTAATGTGTCATACTGCAAGCTTGGATAGATTCTTCTGCTGATTAAATGGGCCTAGTGCCCAAGCCCCAGGGTGTGCTTTCCTGTTGCTTTTACACCTGTGTTATTGATCTGTATTCACTTACAAAGATTGGGTGGGGGCAAGTGGTGGACACTAACACCTAGTTTTAAGGCACTTGATTTCCTGAGCTATCTTTGTATAAACTAAAGCACAAGGATAGTATATTAACCAGCACTCTGAGAATGAAATATTAACTATAACTCCATAAGATAATAAAGCAGTTTATGACCAAGAAAATTAAATAGGATTACTGTTCCATGGAGTATGACTATTGACCATTCTTGACATTTGGTGATTCTGTAATGGGCTCTATGCATCATATTTGGTTAACCAGGTACCATGACTGGACATGGTGGCAGAGAATTGGTCATACATTTTCCTTCTCTGCAGGATAGTGGCACTTGCATTTCTCTCTTCCTCCCAATCCTGGCTTCTGTGAGACTTTATTTGTTTTTTTACTTTATTTTTTTGCGGTACTAGGGATTGAACTCAGAGGCATTCTACCTCCGAGCTACACCTCCAGCCCTATTTTTTATTCTTTATTTTGAAACAGGGTCTCACTAAGTTGTGGAGCGCCTCACTAGGTAGCTGAGGCTGGCCGCGAACCTGTATCCTCTGGTCTCAGCCTCCCAAATGCTGGGATTACAAGCGTGCGCCACCACGCCCGGCTTGTGAGACTTTATTTTAAGGCAGAAATGCTTGTCCTTTCTCTCTTATTCCTCTTTATTTTTCACAACCCAGTTCAGATGTCATGTCTTCTGGGGATCCTTCTGACCTGCCAGTGGAATCGGTCATTTCCTCCCCTGTACTAATTTAGGTCAAACAAATGCACTTAGGGTGATGGGTTAAAGTGTAATTCTATGTGCATCGCTCCTCTGAGGCTGAGCTGCCTGCTGCAGAGTTTTCCTTCCATGCCTGGATGCCAAGTCCCTTGCACAGCACTGAGTCACATAGGGTAAGTACCCAACACTGCATGAAATGCATTGTGTCAACCCTAACATGGTGGAAGAATAACCCTATGCATTTGTGCACCACTGTGATATACTTGTTGCCAACAATTAAGTTCCATAAACTATTGCTATGATTAGATATAGAATGTCCCCTGAAAGAGCTCATGTATTGATGTTCAGATTTAAACCATGAAGACTGTAATCTCATTAATGGGTAAATCCATTGTGATGGATTTATTGGGTGGCAACCTAGGCAGGTGGGGTGTGGCTGGAGGAGGTGGGTCCCTGGGGGTGTGGCCTAAGGAACTGTGCTTGTGTCTTGAATCCCTGTGCTTTCTCTTGCTTCTAACCTCCATGATGTGAGAGCAGAGCCCTTGCTCTCTCCCTCTCTCTGCCACCTACTGCCTTCCCTGAGCTCTGCAGATGTAACAAGGCCTGACATGGACTGAACCCCTGAAATCTCCAGAATTGTAAGCAAATAAACCTTCCTTCTTATAAGTTGTGGTGGTCAGTTGTTTTGGATCACATCAGGGAGAGTGTGGACTGAGACTACTATCTCCAGCACACATTTGTCTGTTGGCCAGCATGATCGAGAGGATTGCTTTGGTGGGGATGGGGTGTGGCTAGGGAGGAATAGGCTGTGGCTGGAGAGGGATGGGGTGCTCAACTGGTACCTTGTGGCCTGACATGTTGAGTGCTAACCTTTGCTTGCCAACTCAAGGACCTATCCCAAAGAAAGCTCTTGTTTAGTTCTTGTGCTTTCTGACAAGTGTTAATTTATGCAAAGGCCACTCCCATTCTTTTTTTAATGACATCTTATTCTGAGAGAGAGAGGAAAAATCAAGTGTCTGATGCTCATCTGCCTTAGTATAGAGTTGGTTGATGGGGACGGAGGCCGGGCATTGACCTGGGACCTCAGCATAGCCCAGCGGAGGCCAAGCTGCATTCAAGAGACTCTTGCTTCTGTTGACAGAGCTGCTCTGAGATAGAGAATCCATAGATACAAGCTGGCAGATCAAACACTGGCCAGAAGTCACTTTCAGATTCATGAAAACAGGTTGGTAAAAAAAAAAAAACATGGGCTCTGGAGCCAGACAGCCTGGGCTTGAGTCCAACTCTCTCCCTTAACCTTACTGATTGTGTGATCTCCAGCAAATTGTTTCTACTCTCTGTGCCTATTTGCTCATTTCCAAAATAAAGATATAATAAAGTCACCAACCTCAGTGGGGTTGTTGTGGCAAATAATTTAATTAATACTATGAGGCACTTCCAATGCTGCCCAGCATCTAGTCAGCCAGGCATGTGAAAGGGTATATGAAATGAAATTGAAATATTGCCACGAAACCTGACATTAGAAGGAGAACTTAAAGATAAAGGGTGAGTGACCACCATTGCAAAATTGGAATGCCTTCTGTTCTGTTCCTGTCCAGGGGTCATCCTTCTGCATGCGTGGCTGGGACATGAGCTCCTCACCTCCCTGTTGCCTGAGCAGGGGCGCATGAGAAAACCAGATATGGGAGTGAGCAGGAGAGGCATGTGGGCAATGGGCCTCTTACCATGCACGGTGTACCCCAAGGCGCCTGCCAGCTGATGGCTGGTGTTCCCCTGGGCTCCAAACTGCAAGATCTCCAGGGGGAGGGACACACTGGCAGGAGAGATGACAAAGTTGGTCCCGTTGCTCCCGTTGCTCCCTGCTGCAGCGCTCCGGTAGAGGCGAAGTGCGAAATCTGTCTTGATCAGCATCAGTCCTTGGTGGAGGTGGCTGCTTCCTCCTCTGGGGAAGCAGGAAGGAAGAAGGAAGAGGGCAACAGGCAGAAGAGGTGGCATGGAGGCTGGGGCTCCTGCAGCTCAGAGATGGAGAAGCAGGATGAGGAGGGATGCTCTAGATGTGGCTGGCTCTATGCCACAGAGAACAGGGCTGCCAGGCTCTGTCCTCAGTGGCTGGGAAAGGCTGGCTGGAGTAAATATTCCTTGAGCTGTTCTAGTTGCCCACCCACACTCCCACCTGCTCAGATTACTTTACTGCATCCTGTGAAATTGGGAATACTCTCTAGGATACTTTCAAAAACCAAGATGTGGGTCTGAATATTTGCATCTGTCACTTACTGTGTGTGGATCCAAAGTAAACCTACTGGGTATGAAAAAGAAATGTAAGAAGTACATCCTACTTATTTTTGTCTAGCCAGCTTATAGCTGGTCATGTTTACCAATGATACTAATCATCAATAATTATCTACCATTTTAAAAAGGACATTGTAAATTCTCAGCTAATTACTCCAACAAGTTGACTAGGCAGCTGTTATTATATATCAACTATAGAGATGGTGACAGAGATTTAGAGAGATCAATGCCTCCTTTACATGGTGAAGGGAACAAGGCTGAGACTAAACAGAATATATATGTACATTAAAATATTGATACATGAGTTAACTGTTAGCTAGAATACCAGAATTCCTGTCATGTGGATTATTCTCATAAAAAGAACGCTTTCACAGAGAGTAGAGTTATACGAAGAAAGCTCCTTCCACAGAACTGTACCCTTCCAAGAAAGAGAGAACATCCATTAGCTAGAAATTAATGTCAGAAGAAAAAAGGCAAAGCAAAAAGTTCTTTTGATGACTGCAACACACAGACAGCCAGCAGCAATTTTCACTACATGGTCTAACTCTGGAATCAGATGAGACTTCCTATAGAAGTTTGCAAGCAAGACCCTCGGTGTTCACATTAGATAAAGGCACAAGACAGGAAGCCCTCCTCTTCTCCACCTCTTCCTCCCACTAGCCAAGCACAAATGCAGGGCACAAATGTCCTTGGTGCCATGGGAGTGGGAGTGCAAATGTTCATGTGCATGTCTGCAGGTGGGTCCCAGCCTAGGGTCATTTGTGAAAGCCTTGAGCCCCACTTGAAGAACCCTTGTAACACTCAGCAGTTAGACCTCAATGCCCTGGCTCCCTGTGACCCAAGCGCTGACATGGTTTACCTGAGATGAGCCCTTACTCACAGACTCTTGGATCAGGCAGTTGCGTGTCCTTGCTTGATTCTGTTCCTGTGGGTCTCCAGCATTAATGCACTCCCTTTAAAGAAAAAAAAAAAAAAAAAGTGGAGCAGAATCTGCTTTGAATCACAAGACAGCACAGGGAGGAAGCTGGTGATTGCCGTCTCTGCCGGCGATGTCTCTACCACTCAGTCCAAATTCCTGGAGCCTGGAGGTCCTGCAGGGAGCCAGGAGAAGCAGCCCAGTCCTGGGCAGCAAAGCCCAGATCGGGAACAGAGCGGGGCACTGGGGACAGAGCCAGCCACACCTGTCAAGCCTTCTTAGGCTTGTGACCTGGTTGTACCAGCAAGGAACTCTCCTCTAGCCCTTTGTCACTTTGAGGAATTCCACTGATAACTCTGTGTCCCAGCTTTTGCTGGGTACCAGGTACCTAATGCTTCTCCTCTCCTCCTGGGAAGAAAACAATAAATCAGTCTTTGGGCATGGTCTGCCTGAAAACTTTTTGAAATTCTGCAAAAGAGAAGGAAAATGATGCAAGATATGGCACAGTCAGTTTGAGTGGGGTGTCTTGCCTTATTTATTATTAATAAAATTGAATGTACCCATTTATGTGTAATATAAGCACTATTAACAATCTTCCCAAATGCAATCTTCCCAAATGCCAAGGACTTAATTTGATAATGACAGCTTGTTGTCAATGAATAAATGCACATTTTGGAAAGTATGACCAGGTTCTGTCTGTCTTTGTGACCAATTCAAAATTACCACATTTCTATTAAGGTCTTAGTTTTGCATTAAGTTCAAAATAGATGGTAGGTTATGTTGTTAAAGATTAAAGAAAAGAAAAAGACAGGTGGAAATGAATGCAATTTTTTTTTTTTTTTTTTTTTGTGTGTGTGTGTGTGTGTGGTACTGGGGATTGAACTCAGGGGTATTCTACCTCCGAGCTATATCCCCAGCCCTATTTTTTATTCTTTATTTTGAAACCGAGTCTCACTAAGTTGCGGAGTGCCTCACTAGGTAGCTGAGGCTGGCCGCGAACCCGGATCCTCTGGTCTCAGCCTCCCGAATGCTGGGATTACAAGCGTGCGCCACCACACCCGGCTGGAAATGAATGCAATTTTAAGTAATTACTTCTCAGGTACATTTTAGCATTAAAATTTAAAAGTTAATGGACTATTTTTTTTTTACCTGACAATTACCCATATCCCTATTGTTACTCCCTATTACTCACTAGAGTAATTAATTTTTAAAGCAGAGGTGTATTACTGGCACATCTGGAATAGTTTGTGGGTCTAAAGGTATAGTTCTATCATTGCTTCACATGAAAGCTCTCCAAATAGTTAATTTTGTTACAAGTTTATTATTGCATTCCTTGGACTCAAAGGCATGGTATGATGGAGAATAAATTTAACTAATTCTATAGCACCCAGAGAGGGCATATCATCCATCCATCCATCCATCCATCCATCCATCCATCCATCCATCCATCCATCCATCCATCCATTCACTTACCCAAACAACCAACCAATGGTTCCTGATCTCCTGCCAGGTGGTGAGGCTCCAGGCTGGGTGCTGTGGAATCTATCTGTGAACCAGCAACCTGAATTCAAATCTCATGGGACTTAAGAGTCTTATTCACTGAGTACATTTATTATTGTTATTGTTATTATTATTGTTGTTGTTGTTGTTGTATTGGGGATTGAACTCAGAGCTTAGAGGTGCTCTACCACTAAGCTATACCTCAGTCCTTTTTATATTTTATTTTGAGATGGATCTCACTAAGTTGCCAAGGTTGGCCTCTAACATGTGATCCTCCTGCCTCAGCCTCCCAAGTACTGGGATCATAGTTATGTGCCACTGAGCCTGGCTACTGAGTACATACTTTAGATGCTGGCATAATGGTGTTAAGAAAAAAGAGCTGCAGTAACTCAGGAGGGCTTTATTACAGCATTGTGAAGTCCATATGGCTGGAATTTTTTGAGCTGGTCCACTATTTGCCAGTGGTACGGTAGAGAGATACTTATAAAACAAACTTCCCAAATTGGAATGGGATCAGGCTATATGACTTCTGTGAACATTCTTCCATAACTCTAATATTCTAAATTGATTTTGAAAAACATTTTCAAGGAACAATGCTAGGGAAACAACATACCAAAGATATTTCCTACGTAGGTTAAACATTTCAAAGTGTGAATGAATAAAAGAAAGATGAATGGCAACTGATTTTTCTCTCTTATATTCAGCTGTGAACCTGGATCACTGGGGGCTCTCACCATTTAGACAGAGAGTATCATTTTTGTGTATGTTATGCTGGGATGGATATTGGTAATACTGCCAAAAGGCTCCATTCTTGGAGATATATTTTTTTTATAACTGTAACAACAAAAACAGTGAACATTTTTGAGTACTTGCTGTGTAGATATTTTCCATTTACAATTGCAATGATTCCTCATAATAATCCTATCAGGCATGTATACTATCCCCATTTTGCAAATGAAGAAACTAAGGCTAAAGAGCTCAAAATCTTGCCAAGATCCTGCAGGCTGAGCTGGGGTTTGAACCTAGGTCCACCTTGACTCTAAGGCTGATGTTCTTTATCATGGTCTTGCTGGTGTCTGTCAGGGGTCAAAGTATCAAGTCTCTTGAAATCCTTTCTGGCTGTGGGATTCTAAGGCATTTGGTGCCATTCCCAGACTCTGCTGGCTTGCATTTACCTAGGATGCCATGGTGAGTCACCTGTAGACAGATTGTGATGAGGCATAGTGCCTTTCTAATTATGGTGCTTAATTTTTCTCTTGTTGATTTCTAATAGAGATTAATAAATTACTTCCAAACCCAGAGGTCTACCAAGCTAATGGAATGGATAAAGGCATTGAATTTTAATTCAGTTGGAATGTAATTAATACATAGGCATCTCCTCTTTGTTGTGTGGGATGCTTATCTGGGGTTGTACAGAGAAAGTCCCCATTTGTAGCTCTGCCCTTGAGAAGTCCATCATGGAAAGAGAGCATGCTGACTGATTGATACATGGTCATCCATGAATGCCACTGAAAGAAGTCTCAGGGCATGGCCAGACAAAGCTAGCTAGAGAGCAATGCAAAGGAGCTCAACAAGAGGCAAGACCCTTAGGGGAAATTCTGCAGCTGGGCCTCACCTGTCCTTCCAGGAGGAGAAAGGTGGAGAGGGAAACCTCTGTGTTTCCTGTGTCATGACTGACAGGTGTTACATGGCCCTCAACTGCTCCTTAGGTTCCTCATGTATAGACACGGGTTCTTTCCACCTTCCAACACCTTTAAGTATGGCTCAGTGGAGAATGCATGTAGGCCTGGTTTCAAACAACTGCCTCTTACTAATTGCAGTCCTTGGGTAAGTCACTGAGCTGCTCTGAGCTTTAGTTAACTCTTCTGTGAAGTGGGCTTATAACACCTTCTTCTCCCTGTGAAGATGCAATGAGACAGCTTCTGTAAAGCATCAAGCATGGTATCTGATAAACTTCTTTGGATTATATCTCCTGTGTTAGTTAGCTTTCTGTTACTGTGACAAAATACCTGAGACAATCAACTTATAAAGAGGAAAGTCTTATTTTGGCTCACAGTGTCAGAAGCTTCAGTCTATGGTCCCTTGGCCCCGTTATCTTTGGGTTCATGGTGAGGTAGCATACCATGGCAGGGAGTGTGGGGTGAAGCAATCTGCTCAACTCGTGGTGGCCAGGGAGCAGGGAGAAAGAGAAGGGGGGGTAGGGTTCCAACATCCCTTTCAAGGGCACACCCCTAATGACCTAACTTCCTCCAACTTAGCCCCTACCTCTTAAGATTTCATCATTTCCCAATAGTGCCATGGGCTGGGGACCAAGCCTTCAACACTTGGGCCCTTTGGGGACATTTTAGATCCAAACTATAGTACCCACCCTCTCTCTCATCATAAAAAAGGATGATCAACGTCACTTTCATGTGCACATAGGTGGGGCTTTAGGAACCACCATGTAACTGGCTGGCAGGGATGTGAATTTATGCTGTTTTATATAAAAGTGTGTGTTTCCTCTGATGAACATGCTTTGAAAACTGTATATTGCTATTTTGTGTGCATGCACTTCAAATTTACATACAGGCTTTTAGATATCTCATCAAGTTTCCTAATTTTTTTAAAAATAAACACTATGTTTTTAAGATCCATCATGTGATACTCAAGCATGGTGGTGCACACCTGTAATCCCAGTACTGGAAAGACTGAGACAGGAGGATCTCAGGTTTGAAGCCAGTTTCAGCAACTTAGTGAAACCCTGTCTCAAAACAAAAAGGGCGATGGGTGTAGCTCAGAGGTCGAATGCCTCTGGGTTCGATTCCTACTCAAAAAAAAAAAAAAAAAAAATCTGATTCTTGCCACAGTTGCACAGCTGTGGGAACCATTCCTCATTGTCCAACTACCTCATTTGCTTTATCCACTCTCCCTGTGATGCTCATGCAGGGTGCCTCCAATTGTTCCCAGTGCAAACAACCCTGGGACCCATCCTGTGGACTATGTGGGAATTTCCCTAGGATGTTTCCCAGGGAAGACAATTTCAAGGTCATAGGACAAGATTACATTTAGTTGGAATATATAGCTCCCGACTAAGCTCTGGAGCATCTACATCCATTATACCCCACCAACATTCTCTATCTCTACCAATAGTATTCATGGTCTCGGTCTCTCTCTCTCTCTCTCTCTCTCTCTCTCTCTCTCTCTCTCTCTCTCTCTCTCTCTCTCTCTCTCTCTCTCTCTGGTATAATAGGTGCAAAGTTGTATCTCACTATATTAATTTGCACTTGAGTGATCACCAATGATTTTGAGCACTTCATAGTATGCTTGTTATTTTTCTGTGTTTCTTCTTCTGAAATTGCCTATTCATGTGCTTTACCCATTTTTTCTATATTATGGATCTTTTTCCTTGTTTATTTTCAGCCCATATATAGCAAAAAAGCTTTGCCAATTTGGGATGTTACAAGTATCTTCTCCCTTTCTGGTCATTGTCCGTTAAGAATTTTCATGATGTCTTTTGTTGAAAAGAAGTTCTTAATTTTGATATTTTTAAATTGTTCTTTCCCATTGACTGGCAGCACCCCTTTCTTACATGTTAGATCCATTTGTACACATGGGTGTGTCCCTATACTATTCTGTTGTCTGATTTATCTTCATTAGACTGTTTTCATTGCTATGGCTTTAAAAGATATCTTACTATGTAGCCTGGTATGGTGGCACATGCCTGTAATCCCAGTACTTGGGAGACTGAGACAGAGGATCACAGGTTCTAGGACAGCCTCAGGAACATACTAAGGTACTCAGCAACCTAGTGAGACCCTGTTTCAAAACAAAAAATAAATAAAACAAAATAAAATAAAGGGCTGTAGCTGTAGCATGGAGGTAGAATGCCCCTGGGTGAAACTTTTTTTCCTTTTTTGGAACTGGGGGTTGAACCCAGGACATTACCTCTGAGCTACACCCTCAGCCCTATTTTTTATTCTTTATTTTGAAACAGAGTCTCACTAAGTTGTGGAGCCCTCACTGAGTAGCTGAAGCTGGCTGCAAACCTTTGATCCTCCTATCTCAGCCTCCCAAGTACTGGACTACAAGCATGCACCACCACACCTGATATGGGTGAAATTTTTGCGCACACATGTACGTGACACACACATTACCACACACACACACACACACACGCATACACACACACACTGCACATGCACACACATACACACGATATCTTACTATGTAATAGGGCAAGTTCTCCCTCTCTACTATTCTTTTTTTCCTTTTGTGGGGATTGAATCCAGGGGCATTATACTTTCAAGTTACAACCCCAGTCCTATTTTATTTTTTTATTTTGAAACAGGGTCTTGCTAGGTTGCTGGGGCTGGCCTTGAACCGGTGATCCTCTTGTCTCAGTCTCTCACGTACTGGGATTACAGGAGTGTTCCACCATGCTCAGCTTCTCTACTATTCTTTTTAAAGGTTGATTCAGCTTTCCATAAACTTTTATTGATTCTCTAAATCAATTTTAAAATAAGTTTATTAAGTACCTTCAAAAACCCAATTGAAATTTGATTATGATGGTACCACATCTAAAGATCAATTTAGAAATAATTAATATCTTCATAATATTGTTTTCCCATCCATGACAGTATCTTTCCATTTATTAAAATCACCTTCTGAGCCGGGCGTGGTGGCGCACGCTTGTAATCCCAGCATTCGGGAGGCTGAGACCGGAGGATCCGGGTTCGCGGCCAGCCTCAGCTACCTAGTGAGGCACTCCGCAACTTAGTGAGACTCGGTTTCAAAATAAAGAATAAAAAATAGGGCTGGGGGTGTAGCTCGGAGGTAGAATGCCTCTGAGTTCAATCCCCAGTAC